>JAULCF010685245.1:0-10084 GCA_032361265.1 Devaleraea mollis | reverse complement strand
CAAGCCACTGCTTTTTGTTCGTTAAAATTTGAGGTAGAGGTTGGCTTTCATGCTAGGTATCCTGTTCTTCCAGTTAATTTGAAGTATTTTCCCTGTTAATTTACTGTAAACGGCCAGACTGCTTAGCTCTGAACTGGCTGCACAGCCAGCGACCTTCCTTCATTGATGCTTATGCTTAGGTCTGACCAATGGACGCGGAATGCCCTGAAAAGGGTTCTGTCGCAAATTTTCCAGTGATGTTTTATCAGCCTAAATGCTGTGTTGATGAGGTCGGACGATGGTGTCATTCAACGGGCCTTAATTTCCGAAGCAGACGATCTTGCAGGCGTTGTTCTTCTAATTCCGATACGCCGTCTTTTAGCGTGATCTGAAAGAGATTTTGTCTGGTGCAGCGCACGCCTCGGAACCTCGCTAGACCCGTAGGTGTAAACGGATTGCCAAAAGCCTGCGCGATCGACGCTCATCGGATTGAATGCCGCGCTTAAGAACGTTGGCGCACCACGCAGGATCAAGGTCTACCGCTCAACTTATATCTCAACAACAGTGTCGCGCTGGATCACAGCGGTGTCAAAAGACGGGTAAACTGCAGACATAGCGGCCTAAGTGTAAGCCATGGCAATAGCCCCCGTTATCATCATACAAATCGGCAATACCATCTGGGCCAGTGTCTTGTTATCGGCGGATGTCCTCCGCCTTTGTCGCTCTTTCCAAATCAACTATTTTAGTTGGTTCTACGTTGGGTTAAGTTTGTACGGCTTTTGTTACTGTGCTAGTGCCTATTGCGCGACTGTAACTCGGGGGGGTAATGGCTGGTGTCTGATGCGGATGAGAACGTCGATCGTGAAGAAGAACACGATGATGATGTTCCAACAATCGCTCATTTGATTAATTCTCCCAGTTGGGAGAAGCGAATCGAAGCTGCGCGCGAACAACGTGAGAAGGTGCTGGCGGAGAAGCGGGAGGCTGAGGCAGACCTTTCACCGCAGAACGCGCCACACAAATCGGTGCTTACAGCGTTCGTGCGGCCTGAGGCGGAAAAGGTTTCGAACGAAGATCTGCCTGTTGCAATAGCGCCTTTGGAATCCACGGCCATCGTACTGAAAGAGACTGAAAGACGCCCGTTGTCTGGTGTTTTGGTTCTTGTGGCCTGTTGCCTGGCGTTAGGGGTTGGTATGTCGGTCGGCGCAGGTCTCGTGCTTGGGTCGGGTTTGGTGAGTACAACCAAACTTTCAGGCCTCGCGGTCGACGACACCAATGCAGTAGATGGGGAAGAGGCAACAGCGTCGATTGAGGCCGCAAGTCCCGTGACACCATTGACGACCGGGGATGTTGATTTTGCGCTTCGCGCTGTCGATATCCCACTTTTCGCGGGACCGGACACGACAAAGGACGTCGATGATCTTTGGTTGATCTTACCAAAAACAGAACCGCGTTCGGATGCATTTTCAAGAACACCCGTAAACCTGACCCTTGTGAGTTCCCAAGACAATAGACAGGTTCTTGTGCCGTCATCCCCGTCTCTTGTTGAGATTTTGACTGATATTTCAATGCCCGTTTTGCCAAATGTATCTGTCGCGCAAAGCATTGAAACTTTGGAACAAGATTTGCCCCCATCGCGCGTATCTTTTGAACCATTGGCGACGACGGCTGCGCAAGATCATTTTTTGACGAACGCTTCTGTCACGATGGCTGCCACGCGGGTTGACGTGTCTGACGTGGTTCCAAATTTGGCCATTGATCCATTTGATTTTGACGTTCCGGTCTTGCCGAAAGATTTCAGCCCAATTCAAGTCGTAGCACTGTCTGCTGAACTTACGCCGCCTCTTGCTGATAATTGGACCGGTGTTGACACCAACCCAGCCGAACCGCTTACCTTGGCAGCACAGCTTAAATTTGCTGGGAATAGAATTGAATTGCTCAATCTCATACTTCATGCGCCGGATAATTTGCAGCAAGATGTGCTTGACGCACAGTCCGCGCGAGTCGAAGAAACCGGCTTTGCCCTATCAAGAACGGTGAGACCCGGTTTCAACATCTCCAGCTCTCATCTGCGGTATTACAACGCGAGCGACCGCGAAGTCGCGCAAGCAATCGCGACCGCGATGGGATTTGAACTTCGTGATTTTACGACGACGTCTGCACCGAAAGGACTTGTTGAAGTCTGGCTTGAAGGCCGTTCAACCGCGCGCCCTGCTGCGACGGCACCACGTCGTACGACAGCGCCACGCGCCCAATCACAACCGCGCCGCGCAGATCCTGTAAAACGGCTCCGCGACAATCTCGCGAGCCAACTGCGCAATGGTGACCACCTTTGATTCAAGAACTTATGCTGGATTGGCTTTGTTATGCCTTACAATAGACTTCTCACGATCGTCACAATGATGCTGCTCACGGGTACAACGGTAGACGCGCAAGAACGCGTGTCTATTGATAACCTGAGGCAGATCGAAAGCCTCATTTCACAAAAGGATTGTGGCGCACTTTATTCATACCTGTCGGCCAATCCCCATACAACGTCTGGGCAAGATTCGCTTGCCAAGGAACTTCAGGGGTTTGTCCGTGATGTCGAAAGCGGCGGGTTGAACTGTTTTTCAGCGCCACGGCAGGCGGCTGCAAGCCAGACAGCATCAGCCGCGACCGTTGCAACGCAAATTTACTAAGCAGCCACAGCCTATGCAACGCGCACGCAAGCCATTGATCGCCTATGTCCTTGATCCACGATTCCCCGGTGGCACATCATCTGCCGTTGCGGCGGAGTTGGATGTGGTCGCAGGCCTTGGCGACGTCGTCGTCCACGCTCTTTCGACGGCGATGTTCAAAGGACAGGTTGCTTCACCTAGATTGCAAGACACAGTGACGCGACTAGGCTTGCCTATGTTTTGGGACGCCAAAGAGATCGCTGCAGACATCGTGATCTTTCAAAATCCATCTTGTCTGCGGTTTCAACAGTCTTTGGATTCAAAGATCATCACGCCCCACTTGGTTGTCGTCGCACATGAGAATTTTTTGCGCCCGGGTGGCGCTGAAGCATTTGATGTCGCGACGTGCCTGAACATGATCGACCGCTGTGCTTTTACGGCTAAACGCACGATTGCGCCGATCTCAGCTTGGAACAGAAAAACCATCGCGGATTGGCAAACGACATTTGGTCAACTTGACAGGTGGTCAGTCTTGGATGTCGATTGGTTCAACATCTGTGACTTTCCGATTATTGAACCTGTCGAAACGCCCAAAGATCGGCGCGGGCGTCATTCCCGACCCGGTTTTGAAAAGTTTCCCCCGCAACGCATCATGGAAAAGTGCTTTCCTGCGCACGCAGAGTTCAATGTCTTGCTTGGTGCTGACGCTTTCGTCGATGACCCGCATGCGCCTTTGCATTGGACGATGCATCCTTTTAGATCCATCAGCGTTGACACCTATTTTGAGATGATTGATTTCATGATCTATTTCACCGCTCCAACGTTTCGTGAAAGCTTTGGCCGCGTGCTTGCCGAAGCGGTTGCCGCCGGCAAAATCACGATTTCAGATCATGACACCGCCAGCGCATTTGGCGGTGCTGTGTTGGGCGCTGATCCCGAAGATGTTGACGCGATTATTCAAGCCTATATCGCTGATCCAAGCACCTATCAGTCCGACATAAAAGCAGCACAGAAAAAGCTGCGGCAATTTTCACCGACAGCCTTCGCAACAAGGTTCAATAAGATATTCGCGCGTGAGATTGGTTTGGTAGGATGATATTTCTTTGTGCTGGTGAACGATCTGAACGTGCATTCGATGCATTGTTGATGCTGGCCGTGCAGCTTGACCAAGCGGGTTATCTCGTCGGGATCGACGCGCGCTTTATGCCTGAGGACGCCCCCCGATACCAAAATTTTGAGGCGGCACTGTACCTTTGTGACGCGGATGATATCGCCCCAGACATCGTGCTTATGATCGGTGCAGAACGCATTAATGACGACGTGCAGCTTATGCTGCGTTCGCTGACGGCATTCGCAGACGTGAGAGTTTTGGGGCTTGGCCGCTTTGCGACCCACCAAACGTTCCTCAACGCGCAGAATAAGTTGGCCTACGCATTGGGCCAGGATGCAGAGGTGATTGACCTCACCACGTGGCAGGGTGAGGCGTCGCCGGTCGAAGGCAGCATCGTACCTTTGCTGACGACGATTACGTCTGATCCTGTCCAGTCGCTTCGGCCGCGCGCGGGTTTCCTAGCCTATATCCCGTTCGAAATCTTGCAAGAGGATGCGATTTTGCCTGAGCTTGCCGCGCTCAGCCATGCCGATGGGTTTGATTTACACGTCGTCACGAACGGGCGTGGCAAAGAATTTATTCGCCGGTCACGCTATGCGCATCTTTCCGTCTTTGGGAACAGCGAGCTGCCACCAACGGCGCTTTTGTCTTATGCTGATATTATTGCATTCTTTGGTCCCAACATTCCGGGCGCGCGCATGGCGCAATTTGCTTTGGAAGCCATGGGGTCTGGCAAGGTGGTCATTGACTGTACAGAGGACTGGAGTTTCTTAGAGACTGGCGCGCCCGCCTTGGAGGGGCCTAGGGACGTCCTGTCTCTTGGTACATATCTGGATAACGTGGTGCTTCCCCATCGTTTAGAGATCGGTCGCCGCATTCAGCAGAATCCATGGCTTGAAAAATTCGATTTTGCGCGCCTTGAGGAACAGTTAGGATTAACCCGTCCCGCCGCAGCCCCACCGCATGAGTCTGCGTCCACTTTGTTCTTCCCAACAAATGGCAATGGATTGGGTCATGCCCAAAGATGCGCATTGATTGCGCATGAACTTTCGCCAGATCACAAAATCCGATTTGCGGCGTTTCCAAGTTGTGTTGGGATGCTCAAGAACCGTGGTTTCGATTGTTTGCCAATGGTGCAAAGGAGCGAGGACTTTTCCGAAGAGTATGCCAACGATTTGGTCAACTACCGGCGCCTTACAAGCCTTATGACATCCGGCGACCAATTGGTGTTTGACGGGGGGTATGTCTTTGACTCTGTCTATCGTGTGATTTCGGCATCCCGAAACCCGGCGATCTGGATAAGGCGGGGCCTATGGCAGCCTAATCAAATCCATGCCAACGCCCTAGAAAGAGAGCATGTTTTTTCAAAGATTATCGTTCCAACCGAAGCATTCGACGAATTGAATACCGCCTATTCCAGAGGTGAACGCATCCACCATGTCGGTCCAATCGTGAATACGCGCACTAGCCCGGAAGCAGATAGATGCACGCTGCGAAGCAAGCTAAGCGAACAGTTTGATCGTCCCATAGATACGCTTGTCGTTTCCATGCTGGGTGGCGGTGTCGCGTCGGATCGCACAATTCAGACGCAAATGCTGTGCAGCGTGTTGGAAAAGCGCCCAAATTGTCTTCACCTCGTTGTTGCTTGGCCAAATGCGGTGGTGGCAGATGGCGTTTATGGGTGGAATAATACGCGTGTCGTTCAAACCCAAAATACGCTTGATCTGTGCCGCGCAGCTGATTTGACAGTCTCAGCGGCTGGCTACAATTCTTTTCATGAACTTATGTACGCCCAGATTCCAACGATCCTCATTCCACAGTCGGCGCCCTATCTTGATGACCAAGAAAGACGTGCCCGCGCCGCCGCAGACCGCGGTCTAGCCGCGCTTGTTTTAGAGACAGAATTAATGTCGCTTGGTCGCGAAGTGAATGCATTTTTGGACGGTGGCCGGGTGTCCGACATTGCTGTTGCCCACACAAAACTGACGCTTCCTGCGATTGGAAACAGCGCCGCTGCCGAATTGATCGAACAGGGAGTTGTACAATGACCGATTTCCTGAATTTTGCGAAACTGCTGAGTAACCTGACGCGGCATGAACCCCTTAACATCGATCCAATCTTATTTACCGACAGTCCAAACAAAGGGTCGGACCTTTCGTTCAATGAAACAAGACCTGCGGTATCCGCAGATCTTTGGTCGCGTCAATCGGATGACATTTCTTATATCGGGATTCGTGTCACGGACCCGATAACTGACAAGTTTGTCATCGCAACAAGTCTTGCCGCCGCAGCCGTAGAACGGAAAATCGTACCAATATTTCTAAGCTGGATTGGTCAGTGCGGGATGCAGCAATTTGGTTTTCGTGTCGAAATGATCGGCGGCCTAACTGAAGTTGAAAGGCGCGCGTGCGAGGAACAACTCAAACGACTTTGGAACTTTGCGATAATCGTTGATGCTGCTGACATAACTTCGTTTGATTAGGCTATCCGCTTTTCCCTGAGCCAGTATCACCATAGATAGCGGGGCCGCAGCATTTGCCCCGCAGTTGAGCCGCACGGATGACCGAGGAGCGCGATTTCTTAAAACGTGTGAGGCCATTTTCTGCCATTGGTTCAAGGACAATGGTCAAGCGCGACGAGGCCTATGGTCATCACAAGCTGCATGATGATCTGATGGAGCCAGAGAGGACCAATTGCCCAAACCGTGCTGTCAGGCTGGCCCGTGTTGCAGGAATTCGCGCTAAGATTGGCCGTCGTTTACGTTGGACAATACTATCTCACATTTTGCGACATTAAGCGCGGGAAGTCTCTCTCAAGTTAATTTGCCTGTCCTTTCAGAGAAACGGTTGTAGATGCGCGGCATGTCCCGGTTTATAACCGCTCTCTCATCACGGCCTGACGACGGGCATAAAACGAAATAATCAATTGTACGCGATTCCGCACAATTGGCGTGCTGCGATAACCTTTGTTAGCAGGATGGAAACAACCCACTGAACTTAAATGATTTTTCACCAAGGCGAGGCACAAACGAACAGTCTTCGCCACGTTGTTGTCGCGATTGCTATGTAGCGAATTTGCCATGGGATCGCAGCAATGGTGAAGAAACAATGACCGATATTAACAACCACTGGGATACAGACCAATGCTTTTGCCCCGGTTGTATGGAAGGTCTAGCCGCAGAGTGGGAAGACACTGACAACGCACTTGATGCATCTGCGAGTGCGGGCGCAAACAAGCCCAATCAATACGACAAAACGATCTGGAGTGCCTATCAAACCGCGCAGCATTTGGCGCGGCAAGGATCAACCTGGGCCGATGATGGCAACACAGTTAACGGCAAGACGGAAGTCACCTACCGGTTTCATGATGCAGCCTCGGCTGGTGATCCGAACCATGTGTTTGAAGAGATCAACCAAGAAAATACGCGCTTGATCTTAGAGCAGTACGCAGAAATTGCGGATATTGTCTTTACTGAAGATAACGACGATGCGGACATCAACTTTAAGTATCGCGACGGTCAGAATGGTGGTGGTTTTTGGAACGGATCGGACGTTGTCGTCAGCCGTGTAAGCTGGGAACCCGAAATGGAAGCGGGAACTTACAACCAACGACTGATGCTACACGAAATTGGCCACGCCATGGGTTTGAACCATCCCGGAAACTACAACGGCGGTGGATCAAACTATGCTGATGACGCTTTGTATTGGAATGACAGCCGCCAATATACAAACATGAGCTATTGGTCCGAAAGCAATACTGACGCCTCTTTCGGCAACATGTCGACGCTGGGCCTGCATGACATCCTCGCCATTCAGATCGAATATGGGGTGAACACGGAAACCCGCACAGGCGATGATACCTACGGTTTCAATGCAACTGCTGGCGATGCCTATGATTTTATGTCTACCCGTACCAATTCATCCGGAAATGAACGATCTAATCTAGATATGGCGTTCAGCATTTGGGATGCGGGTGGCGAAGATACGCTTGATTTGTCCGGATCAAGCACAGGGGTTGATCTAGACCTGCGTGAGGGCGCGTTCAGCTCGACCAATGGTAAGATTTACAACGTGTCCATCGCCTATGGGACCGTTATCGAAAACGGTGTGGGGTCAGATCACAACGACACCTTACGCGGCAATGCAGCAAATAACATTCTGTCCGGTGGCCTTGGCGACGACACGCTGATTGGCGGTGCCGAGACTGCTGATGCCGCTAATCCACGTGCCTTTACTGGGATATCCCTGAACGAAGACCCCAATCAATTTGACCAGCACCTACAGGCCGATGACATTACTGCGTTTAGCGGTGGCGCGTTCACGATTGACATGTTGGTCGACATCACGCGGATGTCGGCCAGCGAAACAACTCTTGTGTCGTATGCCACTCCAAGCAATGCAGATACGTTTTTGGTCCAACTTCTTCCAAGCGGTATGCTGCGGATCGAAATTAATGGCGTTACTGTTACCACAGATATTGAAACGTTGTCCTTGATCGACGGTCAGGCGCACCGCCTTAGCTTTGGCTGGGAAGGATCGACTGGTGCGCTTAAGGTTCACATTGATGGCGAACCTGCTTGGACCGGAACGCTTCAAGCAGGTGCAACACTTGCGAGCGGCGGGACACTTGTCTTTGGTCAGGATCAGGACAACGTCGGGGGCGGCTTTAATTCCCGTCAGACGTTGCAAGGCACAATTGGCGACATCCGCATCTTTGACGCCCAGCGAAGCGACGAAGACATTGCGCAAGACCCATTCACCGATCCCACAGGCGACAACCCCGTGCATCACTGGGCGGTGACACAGCAAGTGGACGGACAGATTACGGATAGCGGCACCGGCGGCTTAATCGACTTGATTGCAGCTGACACAAACAATGTCACGGCGACACAATCCAGTCAGTATTTCAACTACGATGCGACCTTTGTCATCGACGGAAATGCCGATACGTTTAACCACACGCAAAGCGGATCGTCCGAATATGTATCAGTCGCATTCACTAACGCTGTGGATGCCGACTATATCGAAGTGGTGAACCGTTCCAACAGCGGAAGTCGCCTTGATGGGGCGCAGGTCGAGCTTTATGACGTGGACGGCGCGCTTATCGTGCGCTTCCCTCCGATTGCTGATGCAGATTGGCGCAGCGTGCATGGCTTTGCCGTTCCCGATGGGCATCTCCTTGGTGAAGTGCGCATCGTCGCCGAAAACCAGTTTCTCCACGTGGCTGAAATCCGCGTGCTTGGGGGCAACGGGACGGGTACCGATCTGACCATTGTTAACGACGCACCAGTTGTGACAGTCGGCGCAACCCATGTGCAAACCGACGCAGATACGCTGAACGGTGAGGCAGGGAATGATACGCTTTTTGGTGGCTACGGCGACGATCTTTTGAATGGCGGCACCGGCAACGACACGCTTAATGGCGGCTCAAACCATGATGAATTGCGCGGCGGTGCCGGAGCTGATGTTCTGGATGGCGGTTCGAACAATGACATGCTCGATGGCGGCGCTGGCGACGATATCGTATACGGTGGCAGCGGTAACGATACTGTCTTGATTAGTGCGGGACAGGACGAAAACTATGGCGGAACAGGTCGCGATAAGATCAGTGGCGGGACATCTGGCACATTGCTGGCGGCTGGTACGATTTTCGATCTTCAGGCCGGGACGCAATCACTGAACGGTTCGACGATTAGCGGCTGGGACGGGTTCGCTGACTACGACAATGCGAACCTGACAGACGCGACAGGAATCGGTGAAACCGTGCGTGGCAACACGGAAAACAATGTGATTTCAACGGGTAGCAACGACAACACCCTAATTGGCGCGGATGGCAATGACACGCTAAAGGGCGGTGCCGGAAACGATCATTTATATGGTGGCAACGGCAAGGATCGCTTGGAAGGTGGTGACGGCGATGACCGACTGATGGGCGGTGCTGGCGCGGATCAATTCTTTGGCGGCAACGGTGATGATTTTGCCGACTACGACCTCTCAAGCGCGGGCATCATTGCAGATTTGGTTCAGACGGGTCGCAATACAGGTGATGCGACTGGCGACATCTATGACAGCATTGAGCATATGTTTGGATCGCAGTTTGACGATGAGCTATCTGGATCAGAAACTAACAATTCGATCATGGGCAATAACGGCCGCGATCGCATCTATGGCCGTGAAGGGGGCGATTTCTTAGATGGTGGATTAGGTGCTGATATTCTCAACGGCGGTAGCGGGTATGATTTTGTGTCTTACGCCAATGCCAGCAGCGGTGTTGCCCTCAGTCTTGCCAGTTCGCGCGGCTTCTCGGGTGAAGCGCAAGGCGACATTATCGGCCT
>JAULCF010685134.1:0-10084 GCA_032361265.1 Devaleraea mollis | reverse complement strand
GGGTGTTACTCTTTCAGAGGCGGCGAAAGCGGCCATGAACCCTGATGTTCATATCCCTCCGCCACCCAGTCCGTCAGCACATGAAATCATATCCGATGATGACGACGACGTCTAAGTCGAGGTCATCGATGCTAACGACAATGATGGTGTCCAAGCTAATGCGTCAACTGATCAGGCTTAGGATAGGAGTTGGCCTGTTCACCGCCCAAGCATCTTTTTCAGTTAAAATACACTTTCTTTCTACATATTTTCTTGCACAGTCGAAACAGCCTGGGGAAAGCTTTGCGAAATATACAGATAACATATCGACCGTAGTAGAGTCGTGCATACGAGCATGCCCCTATTTTATATCTAAGTTAATGCGACTGAACCCTTCGAACTTCTTACAAAAACAAATTAGATTAAGAAATGATTCTTTTCGATTGGAAAGAACCATTTCTACTAAAGTTGCTAAGCTTAAGCGACAGGTCGGATGGGGCTATGAGTCTTGGCCAACTTGACCATGTGGATCCCCCGGCTTGTTATTACATAAATGTCATCGATCTTACTGCTTTAGTACGGACGAGCAGGACGTGCAGTACTTCACCAATTAAGTAATCATACTTTAGTACTGCTCACCAGCCGTTGCTTCGTAAGCCTCTTGACGTTCGAGGAGACAGGAGAGAGGGACGAGCTCCCTTCCAACCCAATTGTCAGTAAAGACTATAATCATGCGAGCAACCTCGTACGTCAGCGGAAACCAACCCCGACTCATACTCCACCTGCCTAAGAACATGCGGAACTTATTATTCGTGCGCCCTATACCTCACTCATTGCAAATTCTCTGCTTACGGATGTCACGGTTGCTTTCCACTCGCCCAGCAAAGGACAATTCTTGATTGCGTCTGTGAGGTGCTTCTATCGGTCCGCTGCCCTGAAAGTCACTATCCGTCATGATCCTCTCAAAGAATTCCCCAGAGGCATCTCTAGTAAGAAACTGCTCCGGTTGCTGACCGACTGCCGTGTTATTAAAAACTTCCCTGTCGTTCATCGAGCCTTTCAAAGTGAAATCCAACCTAATGCAGCGACCGTATACATCTCCCCACCAAAGCATTGTGTGGGAATGAAAGTGGTGGTGGCCATCGAAGATAAACTCCTGCATTATTGAGTCATTCGGGCGCCAGGCCCTCTGCTTTGAACCATCAACGAAAACAACAACAGATGGAAATCTAGTAATCAGGCCACGCATATTCTCACGCATACCAGCCGTTGGCCAGGCGATGAGGCTTGGTGGTATTTTTTTAGCGGCAGCGATAGCGTACTCGCTGCGTGAAAAAATACATTACTCACAGTCCCTCTGGACACGCCGAAGTGGACGTTAACATGACTCAATCCGTAAGATCCTTCGTTACAGCCTCTTATCATGAACAAGAACATGAAAAGCATCTCCATTTTTGAGAACAAGCGCGCCCGCAGACGCCGCCCTTTCCGAAGACGGATATCTTTTTCGAGCCGAGGATCCAGTTCCATCGACAGCTCGTCCAGCTCATGCAGCTCTTTCATCTCGTCGGTGTTGGGGCCACACTCTGAGTTTATGACGGAGGGATCGTGATGAAAGAGGGCATCGGCTATAGGCGTTCGTCCTGGCGTCCGGCAGTATGCCCCCTTAAACCCAGGCGCTGGGTTGCCCTTTCCAGGGCCTCCCACTAAAAGAAGCTCGTCTTCAACCGTCCAGTCTTCGCCGTAGTCACTATCGTCCGAATCAGAATCGACTAGTAGCGCACCATCTTCCTCCTCCGCCACCGCCAGTACTGAATAATCTCCTTGTAGTAAAATTAACTCTTCGTCCTCCCCAGAAACTCCTCCCCCAGGCACTTCTGGCCCGCCACCAGGAGGCGCTCTTGTTCCTCCACTCGCCATTATAGGTCTCCGGGCAGCTCAGTAGCGATAACCGGCAAGTAAAAAAAAACGCGCTGGGTCTGGCGGCGGCACTCTGTGACAGGCTTTCAGTCGCGA
This sequence comes from Devaleraea mollis, assembly GCA_032361265.1. NCBI lineage: Eukaryota > Rhodophyta > Florideophyceae > Palmariales > Palmariaceae > Devaleraea > Devaleraea mollis. The sequence continues at coordinate 8,089 of JAULCF010685134.1, read as the reverse complement.
GCTGGAGCGGGTTTCGGTAGATGAAGGCGCGATGATTAGGATGACGCGCCGAAAAGGGATGGCGGGCGCTGAGTTCGGAGAGAGCGGGCTTGCCGGAGGTGATGCTCACGCGGAGAAGCAGGAGCGCAGCTGTCTTTGAAATAGTGCAACAGCGGAGTGCCAGGCAAATGTGCCTGTTCTCGGTGAATGTTGGTCATGACCAACGATACTGGTCATGACCGAAACAGTTTCATCTTTTATCGTTACATTATTCTCATACTGTAAAATGTGTTATAAAAATTCATATGATGACCGTATAAGGAGAACAAAACAGACTGGAATCAGCGATTCTTATGTTTTTTATCTGCGTCATAAGCTCGTAAGACATAACTAATTAAACACCCCTAATACCACATTTTAAGGCCATTCTAATAGAGCTCCCATCTACAGTATTGAAATGTTCTTACTATAACTGACAGCAAGGTTCAGCCACACTGCGATGAGCCAACCTCAGATTATGCATGTGTGCACAACTGTAACTTTTTTCTTTTTTTTTGTGAGTACTGTACGACGTACAGTTATCACAAAAAACAAAAAAGTAATAATGCAAGCTAAGGCGCTGCGCGGGGACCCTTCTTGTGGAGACAACATCGAGCGCCGCTGGTGCTCCAATTCTTTTAGCTTTCAGTGAAGTGCACAATGTGCAAATGTCATTTGGTTATAATACCCCCTCAAATGTTCTAGCTTTGAACCTTCGTTGACTGATCTTTTCGATTTCTTCTTCGGGTATGGAGAGCACCAGCGACCCTTAATCAGTGATGCAGCCATATTCGCGTTTGGCAATGCTCTCCGCAAAATTCTAAAAAGAGGGGTAACGTCAGTTTACTATAATAAAGTATAATATATTAATTTTATATAAGACTATATTATAGTAAACTGACATATTATTATTTTTTGTCGCATATAGTATACTTCATATAAAATACACTAAATTCGGCAAGATAGTGCACTACATTTTAGGAAAATGAAATACAATATGCGACAGGATTATATATAATATTATAATATAATCCTGCCGCATTTAGTATATTTCACTATTAAATTCTTAAAACAGAGTAACAGCATCTTTTTAAAACATGTATCATAATATTATACAAATAGTATATATTATATACTATTTGTATAATATTATGATACATGTTTTAAAAAGATGCTGTTACTCTGTTTTAAGAATTTAACAAAGAGCATTGCCAGACGAGAGCATATGCTGCAGTGTATCCTTGTATCAACAATCCGCCTGCGCTATAGATCGAACCAAACAATGCCTCAATCGTAAGTTTCTAATAACTTTAGAAAACAGAAACTGCTTCTCAATTCATTTCTTAAACATAGCATACTTCTTTACAGTCAGTTATTCTTAAGCTTGAGTCATAATTGTGCCAACGATCTTTTGAGCTTGATTAAAATTTATAAACCACGTACCACGGTCATAGATGTAGAAAACCAATGGTTTTTCAAACTGGTGACCTCAAACCAAGCTATAAAACCAATGGTTATTTGGTTTTTCCAAAAAAACCATTGGTTTTTAAGGGATAAAACCAAAAGCTATCATAAATGTCATACTACGGCTGACAGTATCAAATTGAACCAGTGGACGGGCCCGCCGTCACCAACCGTAACGTGCTATCTCACAGGCTTCGTCGAATATTACCGTAGACTATTCGTCATACGCCGGACGTATGTTCTTCAAACAGCAAAGCTAGATGGACCAAGCGTCAGAACTCGAAGTTCGGAGTGCCAAGCCGAACCTGCTCTATATCTATTGGCTTATACGCCAATTGATTACCTTGTATAATGTAAAATATTATTTTCTAAGGGCGATTTCGGCCAATCACGGGCTGCTCTTGATGACAGTTTTTTTAAGTTTTGTTTTGTTTTGTCAAGAGCGGCCTGTGATTGGCTGACCTCGCCCAAGTATTGAAATATTTGTCGGAGACATGTCATTAAGGCCAACGATAGGTCCCGCCCTACCTATCGCACCCCTTCTACTGACCCAACGCAAAGGTTTAATCATTCCTTTCTAGGATCGTCGACCGCCTTCCGCCTCGGCAGCCCTAGACCGGCAACTCCGGGTACACACTCTTGGCGGATGAAATAAACACTACCTTAAAAAGATGAGCGAAAGCTCTTCTATCGCTTCCTCACTCGACCAGATAGGCTGATGAGCTTGTCTTATATGCTCTAGAAGTGAAAACTTCACTTCTCTTGATCGCTAATCTAAAACACCTTATGAGTACTCTGCATAAAGTGGGTCAAACACTTCCTCTAGCCCAGCTTTTGCGTTCGTCTTGCCTCGAACGTTCTAGTCGCTTCTTCGGGGCCTCTCTGGGGAGTGCCAATTGCCCGCCTTTTGGCTGCTCGGCCCCTCGGCTTTTTTGCAATAGAATATGATCTGATCTAAAGACACAAGTCCATTCCTATGTCCAAATCAGCCTATTCCTCATACAATTCCTTAGCGATCTTCATGGACACCCCCGGCTTCCCCGCGTACTATAAACATCGTCTACTACACCCTAGATTAAGCCTCCTGTAGCCTAAATGGCGCCACTCATCTCTTTCCATAGCTTAGCTGGAGTGCTTCGCTCCTTATGAGACAGGGTCAAATCTAGTCCTTTTCTCCTATAATGCTCTAGCTATTCCTGTAGCTCTCCCTAGCTCCCGAATCACTTTGCACTGGAGAGTTAAGCCTTGAGCTACTAGTGGAAAGAAACCTGGGGCTCTGGGAGCTCGCGTTCTCCTTGTTACGCGAGCGAGGCTTCATCGAATATGATTGTACTGTTCCGTATTAAAATGCGTCGGTCTTATGGGTAAACATGTAGCGACTTGTCAAGATTCTTGTGGCAGTTGACTTTTCTTGTTTTAGTAAGATGATGCCTTGGCGCATACTCAGTAGAAGTTTTGCCGTGTGTAGAGGACTTGTTTTCCTCTAGGTGGTGAAAGAACCTAGCTAGGTAGCTCCTCCTAAGCAAGGACGCTTGCCAACGACCCAATCTTCCATGCTATCCGTCTTTCCGTATTCTACTTATGCTTGGTCGTTGGGCTTCAGAAACATCTACCCCGAGCATCTGTCCTATTCTATGGCCGAAGATCTTAGCTCCGCTACTTCCCGTCCTCGAATTCTAGAAGTTGAGTTGATTGAAGAATTGAACAAGGTCTGTTCCTTAGAGTGATTATCTTGCGTACAGAGGCGTTTTCATAATGTCTCGAGATAATCTCACCATCTGGCTCACTTTTTTCCATTTTTTTGCTTGCGAACAATCTCACTCAGATCTGTGACTGGCATTCACTGTCAGTGACAGCTCAGCAACGGTACTATACTGATACACGACGATGCATATTGCAACTGGACCTAAAATGCGTGGAACTCTAGATGAACTATTTGAGTGTACGCAGAATTAATAGGAAGTTTTTGACATAACCCCCACTTCGAAGTACAAGAGAAGAGCCTTTAGACGTTTTGATGCATGACTGGTGATCTAATCGCACGTTTTTCGGCCTCCTTTATTGAGATCATAAGCTGCTATTACTACTTCTGGGACCTCAGACTCGCTTATCCAGATGTTACCATTTCTGCCTACTGGTCTCAAATTTTAACTCACGATCTTTTTATTCTCCTCTAGAGTCTAGTAATTTTCTTAAAATCCTGAAGGAGGCCGGGAACATGCCTTCCAGAGGATCTTCGCTTTCGGCTTGCATTTTGCTAGAATGTCTTAAACGATTCACATGCGTCCTGGCCACTGCTCCATTCACCACACCTTTTACCATGTAACCAAGGTCGGATAGCTTCTCTTTTATCTTGTATGGCCCAAACAAAGGCGGACGCAATTTTCTTCCCTGGCAGGTGAGGCCCATAACATTGAAAACTTAAAACTTCCTCGCCCACAGAATAGTCTTGGAGAGCGACAGCCTTGTCATACTGTTTTGCATCTTTTTTCTTGGCTTTTTTGCTTATTGTAAATAATTCGGCATGTAATTCCTTGAGCCGATCTGCTAGTGGTTTTGCCTCTCCAATTTCGTCCTGTCGGTAGCTTATAAACATTCCGTGATCGATCTCGGCTTCGTAGGGAGATCTCTGAGTGGCCCTGTGCTGGGATGTGTTGTACTGGAATGTAACAAGTGGTATCAGATCAACCCAATAATCTTCGCCGATCAACTCTTTCTGCAGAATATCCACTAGAGTCTTGTTAAACCTTTCCACTTCGCCGTCAGTTTGAGGGTAGTGTGCCGTAGTCATTACTTTCTTAGTGCCTACCAACCTGCATAGATTACCAATAATTCCTCTCATCATCTGGGTACCCCTATCACTTAGTAACTTTTCTGGAGGTCCAAAAATAGAGATCTATTTTTCAAAAAGTGCTCGAGCTACTGTTTGAGCCTCCTCGTCTTTGATCGGGGCGCTGATCATGAATCTTGTGAGGCAACTTCCCATAACTAGGAGTTTCTTTTTGCCTTTTGATACTGGGCTGATCTCTAGTATATCCATAGCCACTATTTCAAACTGGCGGCTTACTTGATAGACTTTCATCATAGCTTGAGCTGGTGGCTTTGACCTTCCTAGTCTCACCATTGCACCCCTTAAATGTTTTTGACGAATTCTTTTAGGTCTTCTCGCCAGCCAGGCCAAAAGAATTTTGATATCAGCCTGACTGCCGAGCGGGTCAGTCCAAAGTGTCCTGCGTCCGAATCTCCGTGAATTATTCTTAAGTCTCGGTCCCTTAGGGCTTTTGGTATTATAATTCGGGGTCCAAATTTTGTTATTTAAACAATAATTCCCTCTCGTTCACTAGCCAATGTTTTTCTTTTGCTGTTTTTTCTTCTAGGTCTCCCCACTCCTCTGTTTGTGCTTGTATCATGGCATCGACCCCCCATTCTCCTTCTTCTATTTATCCTACAACTTCTAAGCAACGCGTACATAGTACTGTGTCTTCGTTCATGCTATACCTGCTTAGGGAGTCTCGGACAGTGAGCATCTTTCTGTCTCCAGGCGAGAAGTACACTGCAAAATCAAAGACTTGGAGCTCTAGCAGCCATATATCTAGTCGGGGACGGGGATGTTGCATGTATTACAGCAACTTCAAAGCCATACGATCCGTGTAGAGCTCGGATATTTTTCCATCTAGGTTGCTCTTAATTGTCGTAGGGCAAAAGTGATGGCTCCTTCTTCATTTTCTGTGGCTGTATAGCGCGTTTCTGGGCCTTTGAACTTTCGGGAAGGAAACATTACTGGTCTATAGTCATCTTGTTCTTGTTCCTGGAGTAGGACTGCACCATATCCTATTCCTGATGCATCTGCGATTAGGCGTTTTATTTTTTCTTGTTCGAAAGCTAATAGTAGGGTAGGGCTGGCTAGTTATTTTCTGATATCTATATAGGCTTCTTCTCGAGTTTTTCCCCATTTTCATGCCAACCGAAGATGTGATTTTTTTGCGACTGTGGTTTTTTCTTATTCCACGCCATACCTTTTAGCATGTCGTATAGTGGCGCCATGCGGTCGGCGGCGCACTCTATGTGTCTAGCAAAGAACTGCACGACCCCTCAAAAAGGTCAAGATATCGCTTCCGTTCGTGGGAGCCTTATAATTCTCCATGGCTTGCCGGTGTGAATTCATTGGGAGGATGTGTTCGTAACCAATTTCGTAACCCAATCCTTCCATTCTTGCTACTCCAAAGTTGCACTTAAGCAATTGCTTAATTTCATTCTTAAATTCTTTGCTTTTAGAAGTTCGAAGATTTTTCTGAGAGCCTGGACGTGTCATTCCTCGTCTTCTGTAGCTACTGAGACTCGTCTTGGTATGCGACAGGTGTCTGCCATAGGTATTTTCCTAAAGTCTTTTCTATCACTCTCTGGTCGAAAGGGCCAGCGTTTTTAAACCCATGGCCATCCTTGTAAACTGCATCAATCCCATGGAAGGTTTGACAGCCGTCAAGCAGCGGTCAGACGGTCTTAGAGAGACTCCCCAGTAGCCATCGCTCATGTCCATAGAGGAAAAAACTTTCTTCTTTGAGAGCCACTCTACTATCTTATTCATATCCTCTAAATGGTAGGAGTTTCTTATGGTTTCCGCGTTGATTGGCCTGAAGTCGCTAGCTGTGCGTATTTCTAGACGGCCTTGGACTTCTAGTGTCTTTTTTGGGACGAAGACATTATTCACCCCTATGGGCGACTCACTTTCTTCTACTATCCCTGCTTCTAGGTGTATTTTGAATTGCTCTTGTTCTATTTTTCTTCTTTTGGAGATTTTCTTCTTCTCTTCTGGCGTAAGCTTAGAATATCGGTGTTGGGCTTGAGGTGGACCCTAAACTCTTCATCTGCGATCAGCCCCACCCCTCTCAAAAGCCCTAAATACTCGTGAAGGAGGGCTCTTAGATCTGATCGCACCTTAAGGCTTTTGATCGCAGGGAATTGCATTGCCTCGATCTCTGTAAGTAAAGGGTCCAGTCTTGCCGTTACGGTACTAATTAGTATGTATGGGTCTGCATTATCCCTTATTTCCAGTAGATCCTGCGGTCTTTTCAAAATCGGCCCAGAGAATTCCTGTGTCTGTCCGTCTTTTTGTCTTTTGAAACTGCCTAGGCCTGTTACTGGGTTGAGTGTTAGCCTTACTGCGCTCAATAATTTCCTTCGCAGTATTATTCCAGAAGGTAGTGAGCTTAAAACTGTCACCCTAGTTAAGAACGATCTGCCTCATAGCCTGAAAGTAGTGATTCCCTCTCCAAAGACATCTAAGGCACGGCCAGCAGCTCCGCTGGCATCTGCACATGGTTGTAACTGGCCTCTGCCATATTTCTTATAAAGTTTGTTTGACATCCATGGTGACCAAGCTCCGGAGTATAGAATCGCTAGTTGCTTTGCGTCCTTAAATTAAATCTCGCAGGCGTATCTTATGTGTTCGGTAAGTGCAGTAGAGCCGGCGTCCTCATCAAAATCCTCGTATTTCTCAAAGTTTTCTCCTTCTTCTTCTCTAGCTAAATAGTTACACCACTGAGGTAGTTCTGGCGTAGTTAGCGTGCCATGGTCCTGGCATAGGACGCATGTACCCTCGTCTAGATTCAGGATGGGCTCGTCTTGGTACGATGAAGTAGGTGTAGGTGTAGCTCTTATCTTAGGTGTAGTTGTCTTAAAGCTATCATGGTGACTAACTACGTCTGAATGTGAAAGAGCTTTTGTGTTGAAGCGAACCTTCTTCTTTCGACTTAAGGGTGGGAGGGAGGGATATTTAATGAGGAGCCGTACATCCTGAGGGATCTTTGGCTTTGCCTTTTTCCGACTTTCTATGTCTTGAGGGATTCATTCGCCCGCAGCAGCCTCCTGTATGGCGGTGAGGCGAGGTGTTCTAATGACGGCGGTAGTGGGCTCAGGCTTTGTATCCCTTGGTTTCGGCTCTTTTGTAAAACGGGGAGGGTTGCCCCTGGCTAGTGTTTTTGAAACTTGCGATCATACGTGCTGGGCTTTCGGCCACCTTGATATACCTTCTCTACTGGACGTTCTCGCCCACAAATGATTCCGCGGAAGCTTGCTAGGTGTCTTATTAGCTTGCAGCGGTAGCAAGTCTTCTCTGAGGTAAAATCAAGTGGCAAAACGTCGTCTCGCGGGCCGATTGGGCTTTCCATGGTCCCACTGCCTTGTTCCTCCCAAACTTTGTATTCCCTTGGGTTGTCTTTAAATTGCCTATTTTTCATGTACTCTGCTAATTCTTCGGCTGCTAACTCATCCATGATTTGTAAACGTTCTCTTCCCCGAGGTGTAGTGGCCTGATCGTTGTTTATGATCTGTTATATTGTAGAGATAATTGATTCAAACGGGAGAGATCGAGCAAGTAGAGCCGCCGTCCTGAGCTTGGGCTGGAGTCCCATGATCGATCATAATGATCATTTTTGGCTTCACTTGCTCCTCTCCTGGGCCTTCTGGTAGAAATCTTCCAGAAGCATGGCTCTGTCTGCATAGTTACGCATTGTTTCACCTGGTATCATCCACAAGTTGAGGAATTCTTGGCGAGCTGCCTGGGCCTGAGCTTCATTGGAGACGCGCTCCCGCATCTTCTGCCACCATT
>JAULCF010685023.1:0-10093 GCA_032361265.1 Devaleraea mollis | reverse complement strand
TGCCAAAATCAACGATTTACTGTCAGTTGGTACTTTTCCAACGTAAAACTGTCTGTCACAACGTAAAACTGTCGGGTGAAATCAAGAATACTAAACTCGCCCCTGGAGCATTCGTTAGCAAGGTGCGACAATTTTTCTCCGCAGTGACCTCAAGTACGTATACGTTCCATGCATCAAACTTGTGCATGAGATTGTCTAAGGTTGGCCCATCAGAGAATTAGTTAAACCAAATTTCGTTTGCTAGACGAGCGTTTTCATTTGCTCTTTCTTTTTCGATGAGATTCATGCCAGTTGCCGATGCTGGCGACGGCGTATCCATTGCGGCGCTTGGCAAAAAGGTTTCTGTTCCGTTTCTAGTCAGTACCATGTACTGTTTGCGGATTTCGGCGAGTATTTGCCGATCTGTCTACTACGAGCGCTTGAATAGCGCTCCTGAGCTCATAACCTATTAGGTAGATGATCGATGGTTTATTCATATTGAATGACAATTCATAGGTCCTTATATAGGCCTGAATTACTCTCTTGAATTAAACCTAAACGTCTCTAATCTAATTATTGTTCCGTTGTAATGAACGGTAATTAGTCTACTGTAAGCTGAATGTAACAGTAGTACTACTATATAGTACTACTGTACTACGAGAAGAATGTACCTTCTTTTGCACACCTGAAGTAGTAGAGATTTTTATACTTTTTTGTTTTTACACCTGAAAGACTTCTAAATTAGAATTAGTACTATGTACGGTTGCAGTTATAATAGAATAGATATAGTTTTAGAACAGCGATAATAGATTAAATGCTGGAATAGAAATAATAGTTTAAGAATAACCGTTTGAAATATAATCCCAATACATTAGCTCGTGCTTGAGCCCCTACGTGCTCGCGCGCGCTCGCAGGCGTTCGCTAGCACTCGCGCTCTTGTTATCACCCACTCGCCATAGCAAGTAAAGCAACGCTCATATCAGCGACCGCCACCGCCGTTGCCATTGACATCTCCATCCTCATCTTTGGCGCATTCGCCATCGTTAGCGCAACCGCCGTTCGCGCTCCTGAGACGAATGCGCTGTGCGACGGGCGAAAGAGAAATCTTCGACGCGCTTGGCGGGGAAGCAAAGCGTTTTCAGTTTCTCTTTCGCCCGTCAGCAGGCCAAAGCACGGTGGAAATTGAAAGAAGGGTTGGAACGGCAAAGCGGGGAGGAAATGCAAGCGCGGAGGAAAGGCAAAGAGCGGAGAGCGCGCAGAGTGTTGGGTGCGCGCGCGTATGCGCATGAAGAGGACGAGGCGGTCTGGCTGGTAAAAGATAGACTTCGTGAGCAAGATGAAAATCTGCATAGACTGGTGAGGCAGGAATGCAAGTAAAAAGAAGGAGTACCAAGTACTACTTCACTATTTTCCCTTCTTGTGTATCAACGTAGCTGGCAGTGTAAGCGAAGCTTACAGTGATACACACTGGGTCCAGATTAGAATAAATTAAAATAAAATGTTTTTTGGAAAACAACGAAAACAAAAAAACGCTGTTTCCAAGCTACTTTTTCTCGGAGGGGAGTCTCGTCAAATGGACGGACGGACCTCGATTCCGGCCTCTCAGGGCGTATTCCAAAATCCAAAAATGCTTGTCGTTGGCTGGCTGGCTTAGCCTTTTATTGAAAATGTGGTATTGCCATCAACGTATCTGCTAACTAGGAGGCCATACGGCCCTGGGACGTCGCAAAATAACTGCTTGAGCGTTAAAGCTCCAAATTCAGTAACTTAGTCTGCAGTAAACTCTATTAAAGACACCTTTTGCCGTTCTGTCTTGTTTGGCTGCTACCCGCTTGGCATATTCCATACTCAATTCCTCTGTGTCCTCGGAACAACCGCCGAAGGAGTCGAAGACGGCCGGCCTGAATTTGAAGCCTATAACTCCCCAGGCCGCCTGCTGGCATGGGAGCGCTCGGATGCGTTCCCGGGAGTGGGACTTTGGGGCGGGCCGTGTCACATGCCTTCGATACCTTCTTGCGGTATTCGCGAAGCTTGGACGCGTCCACAGCGCGCTGTAGAAGCCTCGAAAATGGCGTCGGAGGAAGCAGCGGCTCGTCGGGCAGCCTTCCGGCTGGAAGCGCAAGCTGTGCTGAAAGGGCCCGACACCATAAAGTCGATGGCGGTAGGCAAGTCAGCCGCTTTTCCTGGCGCCGGGATGGGCGGGAAGATCAACGCATCTGCCGGTCTTGATGCCGTGCCGAATAGCAGTCCCTTGGCCTCCCCACGGAAGTACTTTCAATGGAAGGCGAGGCCAGCTGGAGACGCGAGCCATCGGAGGAAGATGGTGTCGAGACGATCATGCCTGGCCACGCGTCCCCAGCCTGATCGGCACGCGGTTGTGGCATGGATGCCCATCCTGTCGAGGACGTTGCGTCCGCAATGACCGCACCGGGCGTTGGCCGGGACGTCGGAGTCGTCATAAACACAGCAGCCTAAGTACAGACGCATTATTACACTCCATAGCTCCTGCGGGCAGAAGGGTTCGTCGGCAGGTCTCGCCCTGAGGAAGGCGTCGGCGCCTGGTCGCAGGATGGGAAGCACATTCGGCGACGCACAGCGAGCATGTCCCAATCGGCGTCGCTAAGGACGGCAGACATGCGCAGAGGATTGTCCGTGTCACAGAAGCGGGCGCGGAAGTATTCCTTCCGCGACGCTTCCCTCAATCTATTGTGAAATAAAGCCTAGCTGACTTTCTGCGTGAATACTTGCAATTCAGAAAGGATACGAGGGTCGCGGGGCGGTAGGACGTCGTCGGCTGGCGCCGCGAGGTAGGGCTGGAGATCTTCGATCAGCCTCTCGACTCCAGCGTTGATGTCGTTCAGGCTTGGGAAGTGGTCGCGTCCGTCAGCATGCACGATGGCCGAATCGATGACGCTGCCGACTAAGGTGCATGGGGCAATTTCGGCCGCCGCGTAGAGCCCTAAACATGCCAACGCGCTAAGAGTTGGCATGTTTAGGGCTCTACACGGCGGGCCTGCGTGCGGGCTGCGGCTGAGCTCGGGACTTCGCACATGCTTTCGAACCAAAGGGACTTTCGGTTGTCGAAGTCTAACCACAGCGCCGCCGCGTCGAAAGGTGGGATGAGGCGGAGAAGATGCGTCATGCGGTAAGCCGACTCGGTGGCGCGGTATATGCTGTGCGCTGCGCGACCGTCCTTGATCGTGACGGTGAGGCGTATGGAGTCATCGATGACTTCGAACTTAGCCAGAACGAAGTCGCGGACGAAAGCCGCAGAGCCCAGAGGCACCCAAGCGTCTTGATGCCTTCGGAAGGCGGCCGTACGTCAAGATCGAACTGGTCTGTGAGCGGTTTCAGCAGCGTCGGGCTTTGGGTCGGCCAGTAGGCCTTGGTATTTTTCGGCTGGAGGATGAAGTTGATCTTAGCTCCATCCTCCTTTATGATGCTCATCGCTTTCCTCACCTCATCTATCTTTCCTCCTATCAGCCCGTCATCCGCGTGCCATATGTGGACGTCGAGATCGCACTCCCTCTCAATGCGGAGGATGATGGGGTGGATTGCAAGGGCGAATAGTAGCCCGCTCGCCGGATCTCCTTGTTGCGTCCCCTCAGAACTGCGGATGATGTGGTCGCCTAGCCGCAGGTACGGCGTGCCTTTGGCATACAGGGCGTTGGCTAGGCGGATGAGGGTAGGGGCATGCTCGGCCATCTGCCTCAACATCTCCTCACGACTGGTCTTGTTCAACACGTCCTCTACAACGGCGGAGCTGAGAATGTAGTTCGGATTGTCGCCGTGCTTCTATTTGAAGCTTCTCGCGCCGTGGACCGCAGCGTCCACCCCGCACTCGACCCCGAAACCCACCTGCAGCGGGTAGAGATATGCCTTCACTTCCTCTATAGCCGCGGGCATGATCGTCCGAGTTGCTAGGCGGCGGAGGACAATTCCGATTGCGATAGGTCGTATCAATCTGGCGCCTTTGTCCAGCGGGATGAGGCAGGCAGCTGATAAGACGTGGCTGCCATGTGCCGAGAAGTCTCTTGCCGCTGTTCGCTGAACAACTAGACTGAGAAAGTAGAGTCCGGAGTACTCTGGGCACACGCGCAGCTCTTTGTTCGCGACGAGGATGAGCCATCGGACCCCGGTGCGGTAGGGGGCCTTTCGCGGAGTCCTTGTCCATGGGGAGGAGGGCTGCGCGGACCTTGGCCCAGTCGATGATAGGTTTCGGCGGAAGGTCTCTGTCGGGAATAACTTGTGCTGAAGCTGTCGGAGCGGGGTGGAGAGCTCTGAGATTGGCTTGGACGGGAGGAGAAGAAGCATCTAGCGTGGCGCGTTGTGCTAGGGCTTTGGCTGCTCTTCCGTATTGCGCCTTGGAAGCCAAGCGTTGTGCGCGTCGGAGACGCCTCTGTCGCTCAGTGCCGGCTTAGCGCCCTGTACGCTTCTCTGCTACCATCGTTTCCTGCTCTGTGCGTGCTTGATGCGCCTTCACCATTTCTTCCCAAAGGCCAGTGAAGTCGCCAGACTCGGCCCTGACCAAGCGTGCTGTCATAGCCGCTAGACGCCCAGCACTCGACCTCCATCCGGTCTCTCCGCGCAGTGACTTGCGGAAGATGAGTTGATAGGCTAGGACAAGTTTCGTAAAAGCTCTTTCTTCCACCGGCGAGCCGGCGGCCGCGAAGTGGAACTCCCGTTGCAACCGTTGCGCGAAGAGCGCTGCTCTGTTGAGGATAGGACCTGGTAGCTCTGTGCACACGTCGTAACCGCGCAGGGGAGTAAGGATGATCTCCACCAGGGACGGTAGTGCGCGGCATGGGACAGTTCCTGGCCAGGTGGGCTCTTTGAGGGTATCTGCGGTCTACGCTTCGGTCCTGATGTGAGTTCTTGTCGCCGGCGCGCCAGCACTGCCTCTCCATACTGGGATGGGGCCGGGCGTGGGCGCTTGACGCGCTGGCAAGCCTTGTGGGCGCACGAGCCGGATGCGACTCGCAGGAACCGGTTTCACAGTGACAGTGTGGTATCGTCAAGGCGAAACCGTAGCACTTTTTGCTGTACGGAAGTTGCTGTCTGCCAGAGTGCTGCCGTCTTGAGGTGAAGGCTGTTGAGGTGGCGTTTGAGGTTGGCTGTGGTCCGAAACGTGTTTTCGGGCGACAGTCTTGTTCGACAGGCTGAGAAGGGGCATGCGAGGTTGTCTTGCGTTTGTGGAGGAGGGATTCAGGTGGCCGCTGGAGGTTGAGAGGACGGGGTGGGCGTGGGTGGTTGTTGCTGGGTCATGGTAGGTGTAAGGTTGAGTTGGTGTCGGGGTCTGAGATGGGGGCTGTGCTAGCAGCTTCGTCTCTCGACCGGCGCACCCTCCGGATCGTCCCTGCTCCACTCGCTGTCTACGTCTGGGTCAGTTTTTCATACGTAGTAGGAGACTACCATTGTGAGGTCTTCCTGCTGCCTGACCAGGGTCTCGTAGCGGTCGCGCACGAACTCGAGGACTCCCCCTGGTACTGGAAGTGCGGGATCGGCTGTTAACGGCTCTTCTATCGCAGCGTCGAGGTTGTCTAAGTCCGCCATGGCCGCTTCGTGTTCGTCTCTCACCATTCCGGCCCTGTCCCTGTATGCAGCTGCTAGGCTGCCGTCATCCTATCCATAAAGTTGGTCAGTACAGTAGAGGTTTGCATCCCCACGGCCAGCGCATGTTGGCCACGTTCTCTCGCACGGCTGTGCTCTTCGCTCGCCTCCTTCAGCGCGGCGAGGGCGCTGGCGAGCGCCTCATGCGTGGCCTCAACCGCAGCCCGGGATGCCAGCATCGACACCCCTCGCCATCGCGTCAAATATATTTGCGGCTGGAAGTTCGGAGTTGGCAAGCGCCTCCCTGGCCTTGTTGGCGGCCGCAATTTCTCGGCGCTGGGTTCTCTTCATGTGTCTGAGAATCCTCTTCGACGAGATGATTCAGGCGCTGAGGGCGTTTCCGAGAGCCGAGGCACTGTTATCGGCGTCGTCGTCGCTCATCGACTCATATCCTTTGTCGCTGAGAGGCATGGCGTTGCTGGCGCGGTCGTCGTACTTGCGTGCCTCTTTGGCTCTCTCCTCCGAGTCCGCCTTGTTGGCCGCCCTGAGCTTGGCGTTGGCCAACGAGCCAGCGGAGCGCGAAGACTCCACTGCAGGGCTTGCTCCGTCCGCCACCGACGAGGGCCTTGTGATCGGATGCGCAGAGGCACCAGCTGGGCGGTGGGTCATCGACACGTCTTCCAGGCTGCCGGAGGGCGCCGTCTGCGCTGGGGCGCCTGCGCCCTCCGCCACCAACGAAGTCTTTGTGAACGGAGGCGCAAAGGCGTCGGTCGGACATTGGGTCATCGTCTTATCGCCGGGTACAGAGCTGGCCGCAGGAGTCGAGGCGGCTGGGCGGGTAGTCACAGGGGCTTTCCTGACTCTGGCTTCAAATTCTCTGTGCTTCGCAGCGTCGTGTTGCAAGGCTTCGGCGGCGCAGTGGAGGGCGGCAACACCCGCCTCGAAGACGATGGTAGAGCAGATGTGGAGGTGCGCGTTCATCGTCTCCTTCAGCTCCTCGACGCGTGCCCTCGCGACGCCGAGGCGGTTCTTGTTCCAAGCGTCGTCGGAAGCGCAACGCTTGGTCGCGGGCATAGATGGCAGGTCGAGCGCCGCCTCCGCCTTCGCATTCGCCTCTTTAGCAGGTAGCGCCCTGACATGCGCCCGCCGCTCGGACGCGTTGGACGCTCCGAGTGTGGACAGAAGTTTTGCTCTCTCGACCGTCTGCCTTAGCTCGGTCTCCGCAACGTGCGAGTGTACCGTGAAGTCAATAAATGTCGACGGGCTCGGAGGTCCCACTGCCGCCGGAAGAGCCCCGCCCGTCGCTGTCTGCGTCGTCCGCCCCTGGTGCGTCATCCTTCAGCTTCTGGGCCGCAGTATTAACTCTGATACCTGACTGAATAGCCGCCATCTCCTTGTGGTTCTTGAGACGGAGGTCGGCCAGGTGCTTCGCAATGTGAGCAGGGCAGATTTCGTTGATGCAGCCCACGACTGCCTGCGTCAGCTGCCCGTTGACGAATGGCGGCAACCTGGCCGCAATCTTGGTGATGACCTGAGTGAGGGCGGCCGAGAAGACGGAGCGCTCAGGCAGGAGCATGTTCCGGGACAAGTCAATGAAGGCGTCCCTCGTCGGGCCCGTCCTCGCTCCCCGCTCGCGGGAATTTTTGACGGCGCAGATATCGAAAGCAACCTTCTGGACCGCGCGGAGCGAGGAGACGAGAGGATCTCCACTGAAGCGACGGCCTGCAGCGTCCTTGATGCCGTCGGCGAGGGTGATGATGTCGCCGTCGTTGAACAGGAAGTCGCCAATCATCGTCTTGAGGGCGAGCAACATCTGCTTCGTCCTTCCCCAGTCGGCCTGGTACCCGACAAACAAGAAGGTGCACGGAATGAAGTCCGACACCGCGACGAACTTGGGGAGGATGATGTGGTGTGCCACCGAAATCTTGGAAATCAGGGCCTGCAGTGCCGCTGCGCTACGCGGGCAGCTCTCGGCCGGGAAGGTGAGCAGGAACGACGCAAACGCGGGCGGCGCGACGAGAAGGTCTCCCTTGAGCGTGTCACGGACGCGGTTCTGCGTACCGCCAACGAGCTGGATGAGGGCGAAGGCCTGCCCGCGCGCGTTGCGGCGCTCGGCTCTGTCGCTCGCGGAGGCTGGGGTGTTGACGAGTGCGCAAGCGTTGGCGAGCGTGAGGAGGGGAACGGGTTTGGGCTCATCAGCTGGGGACGTCGGGATGGAGAGGGGCACGACGGCATCCGCCCACTGTGCGGTCTCGACGCGTGCCATGCGTACCGCGTCGTAGTGTGTAACGGGCGCGCGGAACGGGGCAGTAGGAGTGGCTCTCGGGACAGGGAAGGTGGCCCCGGCACGACGGGCGGTTTATGTCGGCGGTTGCTTCGGACGAGGCCACATGCGCGTAGGACGCTATGGCGCCGAGCGGCGTCGGCGGAGAGTAGATAGGTAGAATCGCGGCGGCGAGCGCTACGTAACGCGCGTTGCGGCGCGGGACGCGGTAGAAAAATTGACGCGTTTTCGGCGCGAGTAAAAACTTTAAGCTGGCTCTGACTGGCTTAACCTTTCCCCCTGGCTGGCTGGCTGGCCGGCTGCATCATCACTTTATTACTCACGGGGAAAATCTGATAAGCTAAATCACCCTTAGGCTTTTCCAGCACTGAAACATCTGTTGCCCTAGATTGAATGCGCAGATTTTTACCGTTTCTCGCCCAACTCCCACGCTTTTATTCTTTCGCAGCAGTATCTTCCGTTACTAGAGGTCGCGATTGTACTGCGATCGCGGCCCTGCGCAACGCGGACATGCACTGCGGCGAAGATTTCTTGCGTCGCACCACAGCGGCGCGACGCAAGCAAGCTTCGCCGCAGTGTAGGGCGGCGTTGCGCAGGGCCTCGACCGCGGACTTCTCTCTTCCGTGCTAATGCGCCACTGGCGCGCTCACGTGGCATGTTAGCGCGACGGCGCGATAGCTTGGAGCGCTGCATTTGGCACGGACGATACAGGGCATGCGCTGCCCTGCGACATGACCCTGCTCCGCCCTGCGCCAACATGCGCCGCCATGCACGGCAGCTACGCACGGCGGCGCGCGCCACTGTGGCGCGACGCAAGAGAGATTAGCCGCGATGCAGATCCGCGTTGCGCAGAGCCGCGATCGCGGACTTTTATCTTCCTTTTCTCGCCCATATCCCACACTTTTATTCTTTCGCATCATCACCTTCCTCTACTAGCGGTCGCGATCGTACTAGCGATCGCGGCCCTGCGCAACTCGGACACGCGCTGCAGCGACGCTTGCATGCGTCACGCCACAGTGGCGCGCTAGTAGCGCGAAGCTTGCTTTCTTCGCGCCACAGTGGCGCAACGCAAGCAAGCTTCGCCGCAGTGCAGGGCGGCGTTTCGCAGGGCCGCGATTGCGGACTTCTCTCTTCCGTTCTAGTGTGCCACTGGCTTGCTCACGTGGAACGCTAGCGCGACGGGGCGCTATTGTAGAGCTCTGCCGGTGGCACGGACGATACAGGGCATGCGCTACCCTGCGACATGACCCTGCTCCGCCCCGCGCCTACATTCGCCTCATGCACGGCGGCTACGCACGGCGGCGGCGCCACTGTGGCGCGACGCAAGCGCGCTTAGCCGCGATGCAGATCCGCGTTGCGCAGAGCCGCGATCGCGAACTTCTACCTTCCGTGCTAGCGCGCCACTGGCGCTCTCGAGTTCTATGCTAGAGCCACGACGAGGTGGTTTGGCGCGCTAGCACGAAAGATACATAACATTCGCTGTATTTTGAGCCACTGGCGCGTTCGCGTGGCACGCTAGCGCGACCACACGCTAGTGTGGCGCGCTAGCACGAATGATACAGGGCATTCGCTGCCCTTCGACGTTTTCCTGCGCCGCCATGCGCCGACATGCGCCGCCATGCGCCGCCATGCGCCGCCATGCGCCGCCATGCGCCGCGGCCGTTCTCGGCCGTACACGGCCGCCTTTCACGGTCACCGTGTGAAGCTTCCGCGCGTTGCCGCCGTGCGCAGCCGCTGTGTGAGACCAATTTTCAACGCCGTGCGCAGCCCTGCGCCGCCGTCTTACACGGAGTTGTATAGACCGACCAGGTTCCGCCGTCCTGCAATGTCCTGCGCAACCTTTTTGAGCTACCCTGAATCAACAAAAATTTCCTCAAGAACAAATCATCTGCATGCTCTTCGGTCCGGAACTATAGAGTAGCTTATGGTTAAACACTTTTTAACTATGGGTTTAACTATAGTAAAACAGTGCAGTGCCCGAGCGCTGAAGATCGAAACTCCATTTGCAATAAGAATATGGTCAACCAATGCTTTACTCCATAACAATACAAACGTGGTCGAACCAATGGTTTTTCCCATCTATGGACGTTTCTAAGGATAATTGAATGAAATGTTAAAAACTTTCCAACTCCGCCGACATAGTTTTATCTTTTGAAGGATTTAAAAAGTCCTGCCCTTTCAAACAGGTTCTTCGTGGCGTGGAGAGCGCGGCACTCTGCTTTTGTGCACTTAACCATCTTTCTCATGTACCATACGCTCCTCTATAGATCTATCCCTCTG
>JAULCF010684912.1:0-10094 GCA_032361265.1 Devaleraea mollis | reverse complement strand
TCTAATAAAACGGTTACTCCAATCGCTATACCTGCCATTATGCCCGTTTCTTTAGAACCCGTTGCGACATTAATAATTACAAACATCAAAAAGAAAGTCAAGATAATTTCTAGGACAAAAGATTGTAAGATCGTACCATAGGGTAAGGTCTCCCCCATCGTAGTAGCAGTCGGAAATAAAAAATAAAGCGTCGCACTAGCTAAAATTGCACCTATTAATTGGAATACAATATAAGGTAGAATTTCCTTCGCCTCAAATTCTCCTGCACTCCAAAAGGCGATAGTTACCGCAGGATTTATATGTGCGCCAGAAATGTCGCCAATAGCGTAAATCATAGCAATTACAATACAACCAAAAGTCAAAGCAATCCCTAAATGACCAACTGCGCCACCAGAAATATCATTAATCATAATGGCGCCCGTACCACAAAAAACAAGTGCATAAGTACCGATTAATTCGGCGATATATTTTTTCATTACAGATGATATTAAAATTTGGAAACGATGAATGGTAAACTCGTAAGTCGTTGATTATCAGGGATTAATTTTTGTAAATTTAACTACTTTTTTACATTTCCTAAACCCGTGGGGGAAATAAAATCCGTAGGAAAAACTCATCAAGCATAGCGCTACAGAAATCTGTTATCATGATTTAACCTGACTCAGCACATACAACATCTCTCGACCAATCTGCCGACAACGTTCGGTATATTTTTCACTTTCTAGAGGCGTATCATCAAAAGCTTTAGGGTCTTCAAAAGGTAAAGCTATTCTGAAATCCGCACCAGCCACAATTGGACAACCTTTATCCGCAGAAGTACACACCATAATTGCCCCAAAATCTTGACTTGGATTAGGGACACTATCATATTTTGTGGAAAAAGCTTTATAAGGCTGGGCTTCTTTTAACCAATTGACTTCATAAATTGGATTAGTAGGTGTAATGTGTTCTTTGCTGGTAATTTCAAAACCTATTCGCTGTAAAGCGGCAACGGCTCGGTGGTTAAAAGCAGTGGCTTCTGTTCCTCCTGAAAACGTATCAATCTTTGGTAAACCATAATAAGTAGCTCCAACAGCTAACCAAATTTGACCTAAATGACTTCTGCGAGAATTATGGGTACAAATGACAATTACTTTAGGACTTATCTCCTGCTGATTTTTTTGCACAAAATAGTCGCTCAATTGCTGTAATTGTTGTTTTCTTTCAACTGGAATCAAGTCAAATTCCTTTGCTAATTCCGCGCAAGTATTTGCTATTTTTTCTAATAAAGTGCTATTAAGGATATTCATAAAATATATTTTTTTGCAAAGAACGGTAATTAATAAGTAAATCCAAAAATTGATTAATAGGAAGCTTACCAAATTGTGCCTGTAAGTAAGTTAAGTTAATGTAAATTCTATTTACACTTAAAAAAAACACTAAAACAGTTTTTAATTTTAAATTAATTCATTTTTTACTAATAAAATATCTAATCATTAAAAATTAAATTAAAATAATACTTACCATTACTTACGCATTTTTCAACAGTTTACAGCAACTTAATCTTCTTAATTTAGACTTAACATTCCCCACCTCATCTTTTACATAAGTTTAAACTTGCCTTAAATATTAGCTTAGATTGGAAATAGATATTTGCAGTATAAATTAAAATACTGTTTTAATCTATTTACAATCAATTATGAAAAAAATTCTAACATTTTTACCCCTTCTATTTTTAAGCTTGGCAATTCAAGCACAAGATATTATCACGATTACCGACAACGACTTACAAGGAAATACTACGCATAATTGGACGGCAAATAATACCTACTTATTAAACGGATTTGTCTTCTTAGAAGCAGGCGGTGTGTTGAACATCGAAGCAGGTACGGTCATCAAAGGTAAAGAATCACCAACGACTAGTGACAATGCTTCTGCCTTAATTATTGCTAGAGGTGCAAAAATAAATGCTTTAGGAACAGCAATCGACCCGATTGTTTTTACTGCGGAAATAGATGATATAGCAGATGATTTCGACTTAACAGGAAACGATAGAGGTTTTTGGGGCGGATTAATTATTTTAGGATATGGTCAATTAGCCAATACAACTGCGGAAACGAGAGTAGAAGGGATTCCTGATGGAGAAACTAGAGCTATTTTTGGTGGAGATAATGATGCCGATAATTCTGGCATCTTACAATATGTGTCTATTCGGCATGGTGGAGCGGAATTATCTCCAGGTGATGAAATAAACGGCTTGACTTTAGGGGCGGTCGGTAGCGGCACCATCATCGAGAATATAGAAGTAATTGCGAATCAGGATGATGGGATTGAATTTTTTGGAGGAGCTGTTAATGTAAAATATGCAGCCGTTTCTTTTTGTGGCGATGACCACTACGATTGGGATTTAGGATGGAGAGGGAATGGACAATTTTGGTTAGCGTTGACAGGAGACGATGAAGGCGATAATGGTGGAGAATTAGACGGTGCAAAACCAGATGATGGGTCACCTACTTCTAATCCGACGATTTATAATGCAACGTTCATTGGTGCTGGCTGTGATGCCAGTGCGAAGAATGCGACAGGCATTTTATTTAGAGATGGTTCTGCTGGAACGATTGCGAATAGTGTCTTTACGGAATATGTTTTTGGGGTAGAAATAGAAGATAGAGCAAGTGGGGTAGATAGTCGTCAAAGAATGGAGGAAGGCGATTTGGTTTTATCTAATAATATATGGTGGAATTTTTGCAACGGCAGCGAATTAAATGCAGGTGCGGATGGATTTATTCGAGCTACGGAAGATGCAGAAGATGCAACGGCTCAATTTTTAGTAGACCATTTAGCCGCTAATAATAACGTTATTCAAGACCCCCAATTTACGCTTACTCGAATAGATGATGAGACGTTCAATCCTTTAGGCGAAGGTTTAACAACGACTCAGGCGAATCCTATTGATAACTATCCAGCTGATGCTTTTTTCACACCTGTTTGCTTTATAGGTGCATTCGGACAAGAAACAGTTTGGATACAAAATTGGACGGCTTTGGCTACTTATGGAGTCTTAGACCCTAGTTTAGCTTTTGGTGTACCAACTGCTACTTCAAGCTGTGGAACGACTTCTATAGAAGCCATCGAAATACAAGCGAACGGTTACTCTTTAATTCAGAATCATCCAAACCCATCGACAACGACTACTCAGATAGGATTCACTTTAGCTACCCAAAAAAATATCAGCTTAACAATATTCGATTATACAGGCAAAGAAATTATCCGAGTAATTGATAATGCCCCTTATCCTGCGGGTTTAAATACCCTTGAGGTAGATGTTACGAACCTAGCAAATGGGGTGTATTTCTATACATTGAACAATGAAGAAGTTGTCTTAACTAAGCAATTGGTTGTCTTGAAATAGGTGAGTTGCCAAGCGTATCTGATAATTTAAGATTATCTGATATGTCGGTTTCTACCTCCATAACTTAATATTTACGTATCAGAAACCTTGGAGGTGTCAGATACGGAATCTCTAATCTCGACTTTTAAAAAACTGCTAACCGCCAGTACTTTATCTGCTAATAATTACTGGTTCAATTTATCTAATTAATAATATCATGAAAATCAAACAAACCCTTTTTTTCCTAGCTTTTTTGCTAACCAACAGCATTTTTGCACAACAAGGAACGATTCGAGGAACGATTAATGACCAAAAAACAGGAGAGGCATTAATGTTTACCAATGTGGTGGTATTGAATACTAGTCCAATAATTGGTGCGCAAACAGACTTAGATGGTAATTATGAATTGACCATAGACGCAGGAACCTATTCCTTAGAAGTATCTTATGTTGGGTATACTACGAAGACGATTACAGAGGTGATAGTGAAAGCAGATGACGTAACGGTAGTAGATTTCCCAATGACGGATGAAAGTTTAGAATTGGCAGAGGTTGTGGTAAAAGCAACCAGAATTGACCGTTCTGAAAATGCTTTATTAATGTTGCAGAAAAAGTCCTATGCAATTCAAGACGGTATTTCTTCTCAGGAAATGAGCCGAATTGGAAGTAGTAATGCTGCGGAGTCTGCTAAAAGAGTTTCTGGTGCATCTGTTATCGATGGAAAATATGTAAATATTAGAGGATTGAGTGACCGTTACATTAATACGCAAATGAATGGGATTCAATTACCAAGTACGAATCCTTATAAAAATAGTACGCCCTTGGATTTAATTCCAGCGAATTTATTAGATAATTTAGTGATTACGAAGACCTTCACGCCCGACCAACCAGGAACGGTAACGGGTGGAAATGTGAATTTAAAAACAAAGAGTTTTCCAGAAAGATTTACTTTATCTTTCTCTGCTTCTACTACTTATAATACCGCTTCTTCCTTGAACGATAAATTTTTAACTTACCAAGGTGGTAAAACAGATTGGTTGGGCTACGATGATGGGACAAGAGCATTGCCTGCTGTCTTGCAAGACCCAGCAAATAAAGAATTATTGACGTCTAGTGCGTATATCACAGGTAGAAATAATGATGAATTAGCAGCAGTGGTAGACGAAGCATCTAAGGCATTAAACCCTCAGAAAACGGCAACGACTATGACGACGCCATTAGACCAAAGCATTGCTTTTTCTGTAGGAAACCAAGTGCAAATTGGGAATAACCCATTAGGCTTTTTAGTAGGTGTGAATTATAACCGAAACTATCGGTCTAAAGTAGGTTTACAAAGAACGAATCCAGAATCTCCAGGGTTGGATGCACCGACTTTAAATGATAATTTTAATTTGACGGGTAGCGAAGATGTAGAAAATGCACAAGTAGGCGCTTTAGCTAATTTGTCTTATAAGTTTGGAGGTACGAATAAATTGAGCTTCAACGCTTTTTATAACCACGATGCAGAGAAAGGGGCAGGATTTTTATCTGGTGATTATTCTGGTATCATTTCTGGTGGCAACATTTTTGAAACGAGAAGTTTATTATTCCAAGAAAGAGCGTTATTGAGTTTACAATTAATGGGGGAACACGTGATTCCTTCTTTAAATAACTTAAAAATTGAATGGGCAGGAAGTTCTGTTGAGTTGTCTCAGTCTGAACCAGATTTGCGTTTCTTCGCCAATACTTTTGACCCAATCGCAGCGGAAGATGGGAATACTGCTTACTTTATTTCTCCTTCTGAATATCCCTTACCTTTCCATTATTACAGAGATTTATCGGATGTACAAAGACAAGGTAAGTTAGATTTTACGTTACCAATCACGGAAAATAAAGCGAACAAAATCAAATTTGGTGCTTCTTATGCTACCAAAGACAGAACCTTTAACGAAGAGCGTTTCCAAATTCAAAATAAATCAGGAAACGGCGAAGACTTCACGGGTGATGCAGATGCTTTCTTTGCACCAAGCAACACAGGAATTATTGGAGAAGATAATCGAGGTAGAAACCTTATTGGTTTATTTGTAACGGATGAAAAAGTACCTGCCAATAATTATACAGGAACAGAAAATAGCCTAGCAGGTTATGCGATGACGTCTTACGAATTTAATAAATTTCAATTCATTGGTGGATTAAGAGTTGAAACAACGGACTTTACCGTAACGAGTGCGGATGAAACTAAAGACCAAGGAAGAATTGACGAAGTTGACTTTTTACCATCGGCTAATTTAATCTATCGATTGACCGAAGAAATGAACATTAGAGGGTCTTTTACGCAGACCTTAGCTCGACCAAATATGAGAGAAGTTGCACCATTTTCTGCCTTTGATTTCATCGGTGGACCCATTTTTACGGGTAACCCAGAATTACAGCGGTCTTTAATTCAGAACTACGATTTAAGATGGGAATTATTCCCAAAAGCAGGAGAGATTATTGCGGTAAGTGCTTATTATAAAAACTTTGACAATCCAATTATCTACGCTTTCATTCCAAGTGCACAGAATCCAGAGATTAAGCCAGTCAATGTGGACGAAGCAAAAATTTATGGAATTGAAATAGAGTATAGAAAAAATTTAGGCTTTATTAATAATGGCTTAAAAGACTTTAAATTTTCAACGAATGTTTCTTTCATTCACTCAGAAACTACTATTCAGGCTGAAGAATTAACTGCAATTAGAGACAACTTTATTACTGGATTTGACGCTAAGCGACCATTCCAAGACCAATCTCCATTCTTATTCAATGCGTCTTTGACCTATAATAATTTAGATAATGGTTTAGATGGTATTTTATCTTTCAATAACTTCGGCAATCGTTTAGCGGAGGCAAGCTTATCAGGTTTAGATAATTACGAAAAATCTCGACCACAATTAGATTTGTCTATCAGAAAGCGTTTTGCCCAAAAGTATAGCATCAAATTGGGCGTCAATAATATTTTAAATACAAACTTCCAAAAAGTAATTGATTATAACGATACAGAATACGTGTTTGAAAGCTACGAAAGAGGGGTATCTTTTAAAGTAGGATTTTCTTATGATATTCAATAATTAACTTATAGCAGTAAGTTAATAAATCAGAAAGGTCGGTAGCTATGATGTTACCGACTTTTTTTTAGTATAAATTGTAATTAATATAACCATTGAATAGGCAGTGCTTTAATTAGCCATTGCCTATTTTTATGCCAACATATCCCGATGTTCCATCGCCCATTTTAACAAGCCATTTTGTTCGCCTGTCAAGTTTAATTTTTTACCAATATTACTTCTATGATTGCCAACCGTCTTTGGACTAATAAACAGCATATCTGCTATTTCCACGGAAGTTTTTTTGCGAGCAATCAATTTTAAAATATTGATTTCATGGGTTGATAATTTATCTAAAATAGTATTAGCAGGCTGTTGGGAATTCAATAAAAAATGGGTCAAACTAGCATTGACGTAAGCCTTTCCTTGGTGTACCGACCGTATGCAAGTTAATATTTCTTGTTCACTACTTTCTTTTAATAAATATCCTTTGATGCCTATTGCCATGGCATTCCTAAAAAAAGATTCATCTTTAAAAAGTGTCAATAAAACAAAAGCGGTGGGGCTATTTTCTGCTATTAAAGTCTTAGCAACTTCTAGACCCGACAAATAGGGCATTTCAATATCTAGTACGGCAATATCAGGCTGAATAGCTCGAATTTTTGTTAGGGCATCTTGTCCATTTTCGGCACTGCCTACCCAGTTAATATCCGATGTTTCTGCCAATAGATTACTGACACCTTTCCTTAGAATTGGGTGGTCATCTGCATTAAATACACTTATTTGCATGCCATTTTTATTTTAACTCAATTAGAATAATTTCCTCTTGACTCCCTGTAATTCGCTTCTCAAAAAAAGTATGTAATTGTTTGTTTCCTTTAAAAATTTGCGTAGAATTTTTGGTAGTTATTTCAATAGATTCAATCATTCCTACTAAACTATCCAAACTATTTTGAACTCGCCAATGCCCCATTTGAAAATAAAATTCCTTTATAGCATTCTGACTATCAGGCGATAAATCAACCTTTAAACGATTCTCTTTTATTTGGTCTTCAAATCGGTAATACCGTTTGCCTTCCTTGAAAACAAATTCAATATTCGCTTCGGCATCTGTTGTGTTTTCAATTCTAATAACTTGAGAAGGGTCGCAGGAAAATAGGAGGAAGGTGGATAATCCTGCTATTAGATAAGTTGTTACTTTTTGACGAATCATCAATTTTATTTTTTGAGAGGGAATAAATATTTGGGTGGAATTCGTCTAGTTGTCTATAAGGAATTTTAAACTGGAATCCGAATCAAAATCATCGTTCCTTTAGTCACTCCTTTTTCAAATTTCAATTGTCCACCAATAGCTGCTATTCTTTCAAACATAGTACGTAAACCAAGACTTTTGGAGGTGACAATGGCTAATTCATGGTCAAATCCTTTTCCATTATCTTGAATATTGAGTATTAAGGCTTTATCTATTTTTTTAATACTGATTTTTGCCGCAGTTGCTCCAGAATGTTTGACTATATTATTGAACGCTTCTTGAATGGTTCGGTAGAGATTAATTTCTGCTTTAGCATTCAATGACTTATCAATATTGTCGATTTCTTTGCTAATAAATAAATTTGTTGATTTTTCTACCTTATAAATTATATCTTCAATGGCAGTCGTTAAGCCAAATCTTTCTAATTGGAAAGGATGTAAATCTCTGGAAATAGTGCGTACTTCTTCCAATGTATCCGTAATTAATTGTTGATTTTCTAGCGTAACTTCATGATTGTAAGTCAATTGTTTTTTAATTAATAATAAAGACTGTCCTATCCCGTCATGCAAATCTTTGGCTATACGTTTTCGTTCTTCTTCTTGGGCAAAGATTAATGCTTCGGCAAAGGCTATTTTATCGTTTCGTTCTTTTCGAATTTTATTAAAATGAAAACCTAAAAAACCAAAAATACTGAGCAATAAAGTGCCACCTAATAAGTAATTTCTTTGTCTTTCGATTTTGGCATTGTCTCCAGCTAATTTCAAGATGTCATTTTCTCTTTCTAGAATTGCTTTGTCCTTTTTTTCTGTTTCGTAGAGCGTTTGCATATTGGCAAATTGTTTATTTTGGTCTTTATTAAACAAGCTATCTTTGGCGGCTAAATTTAGTTGCTGATACCGAAAGGCATTCTTAAAATCACTTTGGCGTTCATAATATTCTACGAGATGACTAGAGGATTCCCACATTCCTTCTAAATTGCCAGCTTTTGCATACCAATCATACGCCTTTTTCAAATAGGGAAAAGCCACTTTATAATTGCCTTGCGCCATATTCCATTGGGCTAGTGCTTTATTACAGGAATGTATGCCACTATTAAAACCTATTTCGACTCTAAGGGCTAAACTTTTGCGCATATAAAATCTGGCTTTATCAAGATTTTTCTGATGCTTATAATTCCAAGCCATTGAAAAATAAGTAAAGGATTGCCCTCTTTTATCATTCAAAACTATTCTTATCTTTAATGCCTTTTGATAATTTTCAAGCGCTTCGTCCAATTTTCGTTGTGCTTTGAGCACATTTCCCATATCATGAAAACTA
Organism: Devaleraea mollis; assembly: GCA_032361265.1. Classification (NCBI taxonomy): domain Eukaryota; phylum Rhodophyta; class Florideophyceae; order Palmariales; family Palmariaceae; genus Devaleraea; species Devaleraea mollis. The sequence continues at coordinate 1,094 of JAULCF010684912.1, read as the reverse complement.
AAGGCAATGCCCCGTTGATTATTCGTTTTTTTATAGATTTCCAATCCTTTTAAACTATATTCAATCGCTTTTTCGTGGTTTTTTTGAATAAAATATAGACTGGAAATATTACCATTCGCCTTTGCAGCGAAATTCCAATCTGCTTCTTTTTCTGCCAAACGAAGTGTTTCTATATATTTTGCTAAAGCTTTTTCTAAATGCCCTTTATATTCATGAATAATGCCAATAGCATTATGTGCGTTTAGCTGACCTTGAATATCTTTATTTTCGATACTTATTTTTAAACTTAAGTCAAATAACTCCATAGCCTTGTCATATTCCCCCCTGCTTTCAAAAACATTTCCCTGACCATAAAGCCCTTTTGCGCTACCTTTCGGGTAGTTGGCGATTTTACTTACCTTCTGGCATTTTTGATAATAAACTTCAGCACTATCTATCTTTCCTGTTACAAATAAAATTCGGCCTATTTGGGCCATCGCATCCACCTCAAATTCTTTCTTATTTAATATTTTGCTTAATTGCTACTGTCATCGCGTTCATCATGCTGAAAGTAAAATATAGTTGCTCGTGCTTGCAGCTGGTATGCTTAAATTGGTTTAAGATTTCGTTTGCGAAAAAACGTTGTGCGAAGTCGTGGAGAAAGTGTCTCTTGGCACAGGCCCCTAATCTATATCCATACTATTTTATTTATTTAACTTTTTGCCATTGCATAAAATTAAATAGAGAGTTTAAAAGACGCAATTCTTTTTACGAGGCTGAGGTGCACATTGAGGTGTATGTTCAGAGAGAACATACCTCCATTACCCATCAGGATATTTCCTTAAATTTTATGGACTGCATGTACGCACTACTAACGCAGTTTATGTCATTCAACCGTAAATGAATGTCATCCTCGTTTTCAGCTATATCGATTCAAATGTTAAAAAGATTTCCACGAATAACTTTGTCTGTTCGCTGCTGGCACAATGAAATATGTGTTGGCCTTCCGTATAGATTTATTTGTTATTTTTCCATTTTGTTTATGCCGCAGGCAATTCTTCTTCTAGGCCCCAGCCGGGCCAATATAGAAATTCTATGTTCGGCGACCTTTATGT
>JAULCF010684801.1:0-10097 GCA_032361265.1 Devaleraea mollis | reverse complement strand
AGGATGAACAGGTCCGAGAAAAATAATTTTTTTCATAGAAAGTTAATCAATTAAAAATGGCAAATATAGAATATGAGGTTGATTAATTGATTAATAATTTGTTGATTTTATAGCTTAAAATGATAAAGTGCTAATAATCAATAACGAATCAACTAACCAATAACTGTTTTAATTCCTTAGGCCCCAAGGTCAAAGAATGTATTCAACAGTCAAACGACTTCCGCAGCGCGTTCGCGTTCAAGGGCTGTTTGATAAATATCGATTAATCCCTCTTCTATAGCAATTTTGGGTGTCCAATTCAATTTCTCTTTGGCATGTTCCAATTTAGCATAAGCCATATTTCGAGTAGGAGGTTTACCCAAAGTTTGTTTAATCGTGGGTTCATAATCCGCAATACGACATAGCGTATGAATAATTTCGATAAAGGAAGTCAATTGACCACTTCCTAAATTGACGGCAGTACCATCTTTGATGACAGCCATGGCTTTAAAAATGCCATCTAAAACATCTTCGATATGTACAAAATCACTGTGCTGTTGACCCGTTTCTATCACGACTAAGGGGTCTTCTTTGCGAACAATTCGAGCAGCCATAGCAGGAATTGGCGACTCAAAGCCTTGGTCTCCGCCGTAGGTCGCAAACAGGCGAATGCAGGTAATTGAGCGTCCATAATGTTGAGCGGCAATACGTGCTAAATATTCTCCTGTAAGTTTTGACCAACTATAAACCGTATTTGGAGCAGCTATATTTTTAAAATCAATCATGGATTCGCTGAATCCTGCGGCAACGTCCTTATTTGGTGTGACAGCATCATAAACAGCACTAGTACTTGCATATAATACTCTATTGGGCTGATGTTGTGTTACCCAATAAAAGAATTCGGCATCTAGGGCTAAATTAAGTCCAATCTTGATGGAGTCGTTATTTGTTGTACAACCATCACCTAAAGCCGCAAAATGAAATACATCCGCAAACTGCTTATACGCTAAACCATATTTCTCTTGAAGATACATCGGATTGGTAATCATAGCAGCGAGAATATCTCTAAAATCAGCCTGAAGGAATAGTAATCTTTCGGCTACTCCAAAAATGGCTATATCTTGATTTTTGCCAATTTGTTCCACATCTAACCAAGCATCAGGAGCTGTGCCTGTTGATAAATTATCTATAAAAAGAATGGTATCAGTCGTTGTTTGATACAATCGTTTAACCATATTACGACCGACAAAACCACAACCACCAGATACTAAATGAATTTTCATGTGTTTCGGACTTAAAGCGCGCATTATTTGTGATGATTTACAAGCAAGAAGTATGAAATAAAAAAGGAGTTGCTTGTCTTGGTACTGTACGAATTTTTTTTGGGAAGGTTATATCTTTTTTAGTTAAAATAGATTGGAAAATGAGCGTAGATTTTTAAAATTCATCAAATATCCCTAAAACATTAAGCATGGCTCACTTTTGGATAGTTAGTACTGAACAATTAAAATAATTAGTTAATTCTCATTTTAATAGAGATTTAGCCCATATTTTCTTATAAGGTTGCTATCTTGCAAAAAATTGGTAGTTCATCTTAGGGATTGATTACTTTATAACGCCATTTTATCAAAATTATGCAGCAAAAAATTAAAGAGACCATTAAGCAATCAGTACTGCTAAAATTGCAAATTATTGATAATAAGCAACTTCTTGAGGCTATTACAAATGTGTCAAAGGAATTAATTTATTTATTTAAAAAAGACCACAAAGTATTATTTTGTGGAAACGGAGGTAGTGCGGCGGATGCCCAACACTTAGCAACCGAATTAGCAGGTCGATTTTACTTAGAAAGAGCGCCTTTATTTGCCGAAGCTTTAACCACTAATACTTCTTTTTTGACGGCTGTTGGCAATGACTATGCTTTTGATGCTGTTTTTGCAAGAGCGGTTACCGCAAAGGGTAGGGAAGGAGATGCATTAATTGCGTTGTCTACTTCTGGGAATTCTAAAAATGTTATTAATGCGATAAAAGCAGCCAAAGAAAAAAATATGTTAATCATTGGTCTGACTGGAAAAAGTGGCGGAAAAATGCGGGGATTATGCGATTATTTAATACAGATACCTTCTAAAGATACCCCTCGAATTCAAGAAGCACATATTTTGATAGGACATATTATTTGTGAATTGGTAGAGGCAGAATTATTTGGAAAAAAATGAACAATCTGACGTATTTTCTTTTTTATTACTGAAAACTCAACAGATTTTTACAATTAACTAATAATCAATACTTTAAAATCAATCTACAATTTATTTAGCTTTCAATATTTCAGGAAACTTAGGTACTAAATTTCTAATTTTAAAAGAATTCAAGTAGAAATTTCCTAAAATATTGGTTTCTAGCCCTATTATGCTTGTTGAACATGAGTCAAAAGGCTTGAGATTTAGAAAACCTATATTCTTTTAATTGAATTTAAATTTCATTTTTGTATTTTTTTGGCTATAATTAACTGATAATCAATAATTTAAATGATTTTTAAAAATCTGTTGAGTTTTCAGTTAATATGTAGCCTATAATTATCAGGATAACGCAATGCTAATCTTTTCTTGACATTTTCTAAACCTATCCCCTTCTCTTTCACTTCTTTTAAAGGATAAGTAAACAAGGTATTTTTAGTAATAAATTGCAAAGTATTTTTTCGGCTAATTAATTTAATACTCACCAAACATTTTTGGTCTGGTTTAATCCCATGTTTAAAAGCGTTTTCTACCAAAGGCAATAATATAACAGGCGCTATTTTTTTATCCGTAATCACTCCTTCCACATTAAAAGAAATAGTTACATCATCTGCTGCTTCTATCCGTAATTGAATAATTTCTATATAATTTTTTATCAAATCAACCTCCTTCGTCAACGACACCTGTTTCGCATTGCTTTCGTAAGTCAGGTAATGCATGATGCCTGATAAATTTTCTATCCCTAAGGCAATCTCTTTCTGTTCCTTCTGTACCGCCATACTATATATATTATTCAAGGCATTAAATAAAAAATGAGGATTCACTTGCGCTTTTAGAAAAGTATACTGGGTTTCCAATTTTTCTTGAATGAGTTGGTGTTCTTTTTTCTCTTGGGCTAAGTATAATTTGAAAAAGCGTATTTGGGAAGCAATTCCTATAATCGCTAATAATAAAAAGGAATTTCTATACGGGTGCAATTGAGTAATCCATTTATACTTTTCAATAGGTATCGGTTGCAGGATAACTTTTAATAAATGCGATTTGGTCAAGAGCATTTCAATATGTGTAGCCGTCCATAAAGTAATAATTAAACATAATGTAAATTTAAGATATTGTTTTTTTTGAACAATCAATTTTGGTAATAAATAATAGATGACCGTATAGGTCGCCGCCATCATGGTTGGTAAGCGTATTAAATTAAGGTATACAAATTTTTCATAGTATACTTTAGTTGAATAATCTCCATTTGCCCGCCAAACCAAAATAGCCGTCCAAAATAAAATATGTAATCCAATCCGTCGTATCATTCGCTCAAAATAATAAGTCTATATTTAATATGCTACATTTTGACGGGAACGGTCAAAAAAATAAGCTCAACAACCATTTTGACGGTTCAGCTACAAAAATAACGCCTATCCTTATTTTTTAGGTAAAGGTGCTTTTTAGCTATTAATTTTGTGAGGTCGAGTCTGTATCAAAAGACACTTTTAAGAAAATACTATATGGACTTTAATGACTACACGGTAAGTAAATTTCGTAGTTAGTTGTAAATTTTATGTTTTGATACAACCTCTTTTAAAAAGCCTGTCCTATAAATCCCAACGTTATCAGACCAATCACCGTAAAACCTGTTATTATTATGAATCAAAGAATCACCCTACTCTTCTTTCTGCTCTTAACCTCTTGCTCATTATTGGCTCAAAAAATAAATATTTCGGGTCAAATTGTCAATACCACCAATAACCAACCTATCGAGTTTGCCAATATTTTTCTACAAAACACCGCTGATAATTCCATTCAACTAGGGACGATTACGGATATAAACGGTCGCTTTGAATTATTAGTTGAGACAAAAGGCGAATACGAAATCAATATTTCTTTTGTTGGGTATACTGATTGGAAAAAGAAGCTGATACTTACGGAAAATAAAGATTTAGGTATCCTTTCTTTAAAGGCTGCGGTGAACGAACTAGACGAAGTGGTCGTAACTGCGGACAAAAATATGATTACTCGAAAAGAAGATAAACTGATTTTTAATGTAGCGACGAGTCCACTTAAATCAGGCTATGATGGATTAGAAGTCTTACAGCGGTCACCTAATGTCTTAGTTGATAGCGAAGGGACTATTCAAATGCGAGGCGAAGCACCAACCGTGATGATTAATGGCAGAATCAGCAATTTATCGGGAGCAGATATAGCTAATTACATTAGTAACTTAAAATCGGATGACATCCAATCCATAGAAATCCAGACTCATTTGTCGGCAAATACGGATGCGCAAAGTGCTGGTGGGGTAATAAATATTATACTCAAAAAGAAGCCAATTGGTTTTGATGCGAGCATTCGGTCAGATTATGCTATTCTTGGAGCTGGTTTTAATCAGGCATTTTCAGGTGGTAGCTTTAATTATGGGGCACAAAAATGGAATATTTATGGCAATTATAATTACACCTTCCGTTTTCGAGAATCTAAAGTACAAAATCGGCTAGAGTATTTTGAACGGCAGGAGTTAATTGCGACTAAAGAAACGTTTATTTCTACCTTAAAACGACATAATGCTCAACTGGGTTTGGTCGGAGATTTAAGTAAAAATCATGTGGTAGGCATAGAGGGGTATGCTTCTACTTTCAACTTTCAATTGACTAATAATAGCGCTATTGATGTCTTTAAGCAAGCCACACAAATTCAACAGGGACAAGCAATAGTAGCAGGTGATTTTGAAGGGCAATTGTATACTACCACTCTAAATTATACTTGGACATTAGATACGTTAAAAAGTAATTTAAAAATATTTGGAGATTATGCCAATCAACAGGTCTCAAGAAATAATACGACCACTTCTACTTATGAAGCGGGCTTATTAGCTGATAATACAGAAAGAAATAATTCAGTAGCCAATACCTTAATATATACCGTGCAAACGGATTTAGAAAAATATTATAATAATGGCTTAAAATTAGAGGCAGGGGCAAAATTATCTTATACGGATAGAGAGAATACCCTACTCTCTGATATTTTAAACAATGAAATCTGGCTGCCTACTAACCGAACCACTTCTTTTAATTATACCGAGCAAGTACTCGCAGGATATTTTGCGTTAAATAAAAATTTTGGTGACAACTATTTTGTTGAAGTTGGGCTGAGAGTTGAAAATACGGATTTAGATAGATTAGATTTAGCAGACAATGCAGTTATTCAACAAAATTACACCAATTGGTTCCCTGCTTTTTATGTGTCCAGAGACTTAAAAAATAATAATACCTTCTCATTTAGTTACTCCAGGCGTTTGCGCCGACCGCCTTTCCAATTTCTAAATAATAATGTACTTAAAATTAATGATTTTCGATATGAGTTGGGGAATCCTGATTTAATTCCAGAAAATGTTAATAATTATGAATTAGCCTTTAAAACCAAAAAATATAGTGTTGATTTTTATGTCCGCCGAACAACCGAAGCCATTAATGGTATTTATACTTTGGATGGTCAAATATCGTATTATCAAAAATTCAACGAAGGGATTCAGCAACAAATAGGTCTTTCCTATAATCGCTATGGGAACTTAACCAAGTGGTGGTATGTCAATGCCGTCGCACGGGTTTTTCAACGAAAGTTCATCAATGAATTAGGTTCAGATAGTTTTGAACGAATCACTACCCGATTTAGGTTTACCAATAATTTTAAGCTAAGTGAAACCATGAATCTTGATTTTTCTGGCAGTTATGTTTCTAAATATGAAGATGCTTATTATATTCAAGATGCGATGTTTCGCTTAGATTTGATGGTACAAAAATCCTTTTTCAATAAAAGATTATTGACTAGAATTTACATCAATGATGTTTTGAATACCATGGACTCAGGCAATGTTCGACCTTTTGATAATTTCAGAACCATTCGCCAAGAAAAGTGGAGAAGTCAGTATATTCGATTTTGGGCGAGCTATTCTTTTAATGGAAAAAATAAAATTAATAAGCGAAAGAATCAGTCTAAAAATGATGCTCGTCGGAGATTGTAACAGTAGCTTGGGCATCTTGCCCGAGTGTTCCTGAGCTGCTAAATTTTCAGAATCTACGACACCCACACAGATAAGCAAAAGGTCGTGCCGAAGCTACGCTCCTTATGGACAATTTCAGAAATTTAATTCCTACAGACAGCGTCAGAGCTACGCTCTTTTGACTATCAAAGAGGCAGCGCCCCGCCACCGTCTGTAGAGTTATTAGATTTTTCCCAATTTTATAAGGAGCGTAGCTTCGGCACGACCTTTTGTATAAATACCGTAGATTTTCAGAATTTAGCAAATCAAGGCATTATTTCCCACTTGCCAACTCCATCATCAAATCACTATAAGACACCTCAATTAAATCGCTAGTTTGTATAGCAAAAAGTTGCATATAGTAAGCACATTGCTCTTTCAGTTTATCAATACCAATATTCCCCGTTTCATCAATCGCTTCAATTTCTACAAAAGCGCCTAAATTTTTGACTTCATCCAAATGAAACTTAACATTCTCTATAAAATAGATGCCTCGTTTTTTATCAACTACCGTTAGCGTCCCCATTGCGGCAGCTAAAACTTCTTTTAAATCTAAATTGGGCGGTAGGCGGCTATAAGTCACTTCTGAATTCTTAGGTCCTGCTTGATTCGGTCGATTATAATGAATGAGGGTATTTTCGATATTACCTGCTCGTAATTTAAGTCTGCCAATGGGTGCTTTAAAATAAGTATCAATTTGATGGTCTATGCCTTTAAACTCCGCTTTATTAGCTAAAAGGATTGCTTTTATACTTTCGGCATTGGCACATTTGGCTTTTATTTCTATGATATTTACAGGCATTGGTCGTTAGTTTTGTTACACAATCAAAAAGAGAGATTTAGGTGTATTACCAAATCTCTCTTTTAAGTGTATGCTATTTTTTATTGTAAGTACTACTCGGGCAAGATGCCTAAGCTACTGCGAACGCTATTTCTTTTTCTTCTTCTTAAAATCTCCATCCTTCCAAGATTTGATAAACTTACCCCAAGAAATTGGATTAAAGATATTCATTGGCGGCACTTGTCCGTAATGATAATAATTAGAAGCTTGTTCTTTTAAATAATAACTAGCATTTTCTCGACCATCTTTAACGACCGTGGCACGGGCTTTGGCTAACACATCTTCTGCTACATTTTCTCTAGCACGAGATTGCAAGTCACTCGACACATCCATTGCCAAAAATTCTAATTTAAAATGCTCTCTACTTGGCCAAGGAAAAACTACCGTCTCAGGCAAATTAAACGTATCCTGCGTCATCATTTGTACAATAGAATACCGATTATCCTCTAAGGAATCAGGCACGACAAATTCTACAGTCTTATACCCTATCGTAGAAAAAACGACTGTTTCTCCTTTTCTGGCAACAATCGTAAAATACCCTTTAAAATCTGTATAATCCCCTCTATCCGAATCCTCTAATATATAAACATTGGCATAAGGAATGGGCAAGAGTTCATTCTCATTCGTACCATCCAATACCAATCCAGATAACTGTACTAAATCTTTATTCGGGTCTTCTGCTTGCTGTGCAAACGCATCTTGATTCAATAGACCAATAAAAGCAATTCCTAAGGCAAAATATTTCCACATAATTTTTTCAATTTTCGATTTTCAATTTTCAATTCCCCATTTTCAAAATCACTATTAGTCCCAAAGCTACAAAAAGGAAACGCTTTTTAAAACCTGCTGTACTTTAGTTTGGGAGGTATTAACAAAGATTTAACCTCTATTTAGTGCTTGGTAAGCGCCTATCAACAATTTGAGTGTTCCTAAACACCCTCATTAGAAATGGTGTAGTTTTTGCTTTTCCTATTTTACTATACGACCTCCCACCATTTTTTTGTACCCCCTCCATAAAATGAGAAAACAATGCAACAAGAAATCGGCCTTCAATATGCCAAAGATAAATCCATTGACAAAAGTGGCTTTCTAGCTAATGCTCGTTTACACCAATCTAAATACAGAGCGCTCCATTTAAATGTACCTTTTGACAGCTACGGTAACTATCTTACCAAAGCAGATGCTGCAATTGGGCTAAATTTCTACCATGATTTTGATGTATTTTCCGAAGTAAAAAAACGATATCCAAATTACAGTAAACAGCTTTACGCTAATATGCTTCGTAGTGAACATATTGGTTTCAACCTATTTGTTCCTTTCAAATCAAACTATGGCTTCTGTAAAAATGTGCTTAATCACCTCTTAAGCAATCAAATAAAATCTATTGATACAATCAAAATAGAATATGCCCCGTCTCCTGTCAGTAACTATTTAAATGACAAAACTTCCTTTGATGTGTACATATCATACACGCATATTGATAATAAGAAGGGCATTATTGGCATTGAAGTTAAATATACAGAACAGGCATATAAACTAAAAAAAGACTCAAAAGAAGCTACTTCTGTCAATAATAGAAATTCAAGATATTATAGCATTACCAGGCAATGTCAGCTATATCAACCAGAGGCTATTGATTTACTCGGCACAGATAAATTTCGTCAAATTTGGCGCAATCAATTATTGGGAGAAAGTATACTAATTGTTGACAAAGAACAATTTCAACATTTTACTTCTTTGACTATTTTTCCAGCAGGAAATTTACACTTTAAAGAAACCAGTAAAGATTATATGGCTTTGCTTTCTAATAATGATGACCGATTTATTGGAGTGACTTATGAGGATTTCATTGCTACTTGTTGGATTTTTCAGCCTAATGAACGATTTGGGAGGTGGGTGAATTATTTAAAGAATCGGTATATTTGGTAAGGCTCCTAAGAAATAGATACTTTAAAATAAGGCGGCAATGGAAAATTGCCGCCTTATTCAGTAGCAGAACAGGGCGGTTGTTTCCCACAAACGCCCTGTTTCTAAATGTTTTTTTATAATGTATGTAGACCGTCAGGTAAAAATGAATAATTACCCTTCAACTAAAATGTACATTTTGACGGATATAAAACTGTATTTCCAAAAACAGATACTATTCGATTATCTATTACTTTCCCTTAAAATCAGCCCGTCGCTTCTCCACAAAAGCAGTAGCCCCCTCCACAAAATCTGCACTCCCTGTCAAAGCACCAAAACTATTAATTTCTGTTTCAAATCCATTCACGCAATCTGTAAAATACGCATTGGTACATTCAATAACTTTAGCAATCGCAATAGGCGCTTTCTTCGCAATTTTATTAATAATTTCTTTGGCTTTATTCACCTCCTCTCCTACTGGCACTACATGATTGGCTAAACCTAAGGCCTTCGCTTCTTCCGCCCCAACCATATCAGCTGTCATCGCCAATTCCATAGCTTTTCCTTTACCGACCAATTGAATCAGTCTTTGTGTACCGCCATAACCTGGAATAAGGCCCAAATTGACTTCAGGTTGTCCGAATCTTGCCTTCTCTCCTGCTATACGGATATGACAAGCCATCGCCAATTCACATCCACCACCTAATGCAAATCCATTTACGGCTGCAATAACTGGTTTCGGAAACCGCTCAATTAAAAACATAATATCATTGCCTCTTCGAGATAATCGACTACCCGCTTCGGCATCCATTCCTAAAAATTCTTTGATGTCTGCACCAGCGACAAAAGCTTTTTCACCTGCGCCAGTCACCACAATTCCTTTAATAGCCAATTGTTTTGGCGCTTCATCTTCCCCAAAAAAATAAGCCAATTCGTCCATTGTTTGCTTATTCAACGCATTCAATGCTTTTGGGCGATTTAGGGTAACGACTAGGATATTATCTTCGTTTTTGATGGCTAAATTTTGGTATTCCATTTATTTTCTAATTTTTTTATTGAATTATTAAGCGCAAAGGTCGGTATTTCTGTTTATTTGTGCGAATGCTTT
>JAULCF010684690.1:0-10098 GCA_032361265.1 Devaleraea mollis | reverse complement strand
GAACACGGCGGCAAGGACGTGTACCCGTCGGGCTGCCATGTTGCGGTGGTCGAGGTCGACACCGAGACCGGCGCCTGGAAGCTTGTGCAGTACTCCGCCGTCGACGACGCGGGTGTGCGCATCAATGATCAGGCCGTCGACGATCAGCTACGTGGCGGTATCGCCCTGGGTGCCGCTCAAGTCATGGGCGAGGAAGTGCTCTTCGACGACGCCGGCAATCCACTGACCGCCAGCTTCCTGGATTACCAGATCGCTTCAATCGATCAGTTCTGTCAGATCGACCTTGAAGCCCAAGTCGTGCCGAGTTCGTTCAACGCCGGCGGCTACAAGGCCGTGGGTGAGTCAGGCCCGATCGGGGCCACGCCAGCAGTGCACAACGCGGTGCTCGATGCCATTGCCCACCTGGGTGTGCGCCACATCGACATCCCCTGCACCCCGCAGAAGGTCTGGCACGCCATTGCGTCCGCGGGAGCCGCCAGTTAAGACACCTTTCAAACTCCTGAACGGCTGCTTACGGGCTGCGCAACAAGTTCGCATTCGGGCATAAGTCCAAGGCCCTGCGCAGTTTCCAGTGGGCTGCCCGGCATCCGGTCGAGCAGGGTTGCCCGACTGGGGTCGGGCGAAGGGGTTGAACATGCGAAAGACAAAGATCGTCGCGGCCGCGCTTACTGCGCTGCTGCTGGCGACACTCACTATCTCTGCAGGGGTCACTGATGCGTCCGCGCAATCAAGCGGTTCCGAAGCGAGCTATCAGGTCACCATCACGAACAGCACAAGCGGCCAGTATTTGACGCCGCCGAACTGGGCCGCACACCAGTGGGGGACTCGAGTCTTCCAACAGGGCCGTGCCCCGAGTGTTGGAGTAGCAGCGGTGGCTGAAGGTGGTCAGGTCGACGTGCTGGCTGCTGAGTTGCAGGCGAATATCGACAATGCCGGCCGTGGTATCAGCGGTGTTGCCGGACCAGTTGGCGACGAACCAGGCCCTATCGCTCCGGGCCAGTCGCGGACCTTTGAGTTCACTACGAACCAGAAAGAGTTCAGCGTGGTCTCGATGATCATCTGCACGAACGACGGTTTTGGCGGCATTGACTCTGCCTCGTTGCCCACCCGAGATGGTCAGACAAAGTCCTACAACCTGCGTGACTACGACGCGGGCGCCGAGCTCAACACCGAGAACCGCGCTGATATCGTGCCGGCTCCTTTCTGTAACGGTGCTGGTGGCACCGGCGAAGACCAGCCAGAAATCGACGGCTTCGGCATCATCAATCGGCATCCAACCCTGCAGGGTGTTGGCGACCTGCCGCTGTCATTCGACTGGCGACGCGGTTCTGTTGGCCAGGTGACCGTGACTCGCATCGCCGAGCCGGTGAACTACAGCGTGAACGTCCAGAACCTCACCGAAGGCCAGTACTTCACGCCGGTCAACTTTGCTGCCCACAATCGCAGCGCCGATGTCTGGTCACTGGGCCGGGCTCCAAGCCCTGGCGTCGCAGCTGTAGCTGAACTCGGTCAGGTCCCTGTGCTTGCAGCCGAGTTGCAGGCAGCCATCGATGCTCAAGGCTTAGGCGTAAGCGGCGTGGGCGATGGCGATGCCGGGCCAATCGGTCCGGGCGAGTCACGCAGCTTCGACTTCGCAACGGTCGAGAACCGACTCAGCATCGTGTCGATGGTGATCTGCACTAACGACGGTTTCGCTGGTCTGGATTCGAAGGTGCTTCCTCCGCGGGAAGGCCAGTCTCGGACGTACTACCTGCGGGCCTACGACGCTGGTGCTGAACTCAACACCGAGAATCGAGCCGACATCGTGCCGGCTCCATTCTGCAACGGCCCGGGTGGCACCGGCGAAGACCAGCCAGAAATCGACGGCTTCGGCATCATCAACCGTCACCCGACCCTTGAAGGCGTCGGCGACCTGCCACTTTCGTTTGACTGGGACCGCGGTTCGGTTGGCGAAGTGACCGTGACTCGCATCGCTGAGCCGGTGAACTACAGCGTGAACGTGCAGAATCTGACCGAAGGCCAGTACTTCACGCCATTGAACTTTGCTGCTCACAATCGCAGCGTTGATGTCTGGTCACTGGGCCAGGCGCCAAGCCCTGGCGTCGCCGCGGTAGCGGAACTCGGTCAAGTGCCTGTGCTCGCAGCCGAACTGCAAGCAGCTATCGATGCTCAAGGCTTAGGCGTGAGTGGCGTGGGCGACGGCGATGCCGGACCAATCGGTCCGGGCGAGTCGCGGAGCTTTGACTTCGCAACGGACGAAAGCCGCTTGAGCATCGTGTCGATGGTGATCTGTACTAACGACGGTTTCGCCGGTCTGGATTCGAAGGCGCTTCCTGCGCGGGAAGGCCAGTCTCGGACCTACTACCTGCGGGCCTACGACGCTGGTGTTGAGTTGAACACCGAGAACCGAGCCGACATCGTGCCGGCTCCGTTCTGCAACGGTCCTGGTGGCAATGGCGCAGATCAGCCCGAGATCGAAGGCTTCGGCATCATCAACCGCCACCCAACCCTGCAGGGTGTGGGTGACCTTCCGGACTCATTCGATTGGCGAGGTTCAGTTCTTGCTGTGACCGTGACCAACAACGGCTGATCGGTGTAACTGGATCGACAGCTAGATAGCGATCCAGAAGCTACTGGAGCGGGCGACGCAGGTGCCATCGTTGGCAAACACTGCGCCGCCCGCACCGCGTTTTCTGCCATCCCATGTTTCGGGATACGTGCCGTTCCACGCCACGAGCGAATACGTGGCTCCGGCTTCGAGCGGAGCGATCACTTCGACTGCAAGCTGCACGGTGACCGCGTGGCGACGACCGCCCGCGTTGCCGGCGTACCAGGCCTGGGCGCAGTCGATCGCAGCCCAGAGAGCGCCTTCGTCGACCGTGCCTGCGTCGTCGACGGCCCACGTAGGCACGGTCCAGTTTGTGGCCCATCGACCGTCGGCCAACGGTCCCGAGTGAACCTGCATCGAGTCAGCATTCGCCCCACACGAGAAGCACACCGGCACCGGGTGATCATCGTGCAGTGGGAAGCGGCTTCGGGCATCGGTCGCGTCGGCGACCGAGACTGGGCCAGTCGAGGCGAAATCCGGTTCCCATGCAGTCGCGACGAGCACTGGTAGATCGGGTTCGCTTGCATCGATCAGCTGCCAATTATCGGCCGCCTGTGTGATCGTCATATCGGTCTCGAGCGGAATCGGTCGCTTTATCGCGACGGTCACGGGCTCGCCAATCGCACTGGCCAGGCGCTGTGCTGTCCAGCCGCCTTGTCCTGAATCGGTCGGGCCTTGGAACCACTGGCCGACCCGGATCGGTGCAGCGATGTTCATACCGTCGCGACCCAGAATGAACGAGAGCTCGCCACACAGGTCCCTGCGGTGTCGAACAACGCAGCCGCGGCACCTCGCTTGCGGCCGTCCCAGCCCGGGTCGTAGTCGCCGTTCCAGGCAACAAGTGCGTAGTCAGTTTCAGGCGCGATTGGTTCATGCACATCGACGGCGAATTGCACGGTGACCGCTTGGCGCTGGTCGCCGCTGTGCGAGATATACCAACCGCAGCTGCAGTCCATGGCCATCCATACCAGTGACATGTCGACGGCGCCATCGACCAGTGACCACTCGGGAAGGCGGAACGATGTTGCCCACCGTCCATCACCAAGCGGCCCGGCATGCACATGCAGCGACCGATCACCCATGCCGCATGACATGCAGTGCGGCGCGGGATGAGTGTCAACGGTCAAGGGGAAGGCTTCGCGGGCGGCAGCCGCATCGTCGATCGACACGGCATCGGTCGTGTTGTAGTCGGCGTCCCACCGAGCGGCCTCCAGAATCACGGTGCCGGGATCCGAGGGGTCGACCAGATGCCACCGGTCGTCACGATGTACTACATCGAGATCGGTCTCCAGGGGAATGCGACTGCGCAGTGCGACGGTCACGGTTTCGCCGATCGCTTCGACAAACTGCTGACAGGTGAAGCCGCCCTGACCCATACCGGTCTGACCCTGGCGTTCTGTTGGAACTCGAATGGTGCTCACTGATGGTGAACGTACCTGCCTGGACCGATCACGACCAAGACGCCGAACCGCTTGGTTAGTCCAGCTATGGCCGACCTGCCGGGAGGCCGAACAACGTGCGGGCATTGTCGCCCACGAAGCCGGGTCGGTCTGCTTCGGGGAACATCGAGACGAGCGTGTTCAGATCGTGGACGTATTCGGGGGTGTGGTCGGCATGCGGGAAGTCCGACGCCCACATGAACCGATCAGCACCGAAGCGGTCAGCAAGCGCGGGGATGGTGCGTTCGTCGGGGTCACAGCTAATCCAGATTCGCTCTTGGAAGTAGTCGCTGGGCTTGTGCTTCAGCGGCACCTTCTCGCCGACGAACGTGTGGCCGTAGACGGCATCTATGCGATCGAGCCAGTAGCCGATCCAGCCGCCGCCGGACTCAAGGACCAGCACCTTGAGCTGCGGGAACTTGTCGAACACGCCGTAGTCAAAGAGCGTGGTGAACTGCTGCCGCACCCCATCGCTGGCTGTAACAGAAGCCAGCAATCGCAGCTGTTTGACGTTCTCCCATGAACCCATTCGTTCGCCTTTGGTCCACTGCGGCTCGAACGTGGGATGGATCGCAAACGGTATGTCCAGGTCCTGGGCGGTAGCGAACACAATGTCGTGATCGGGATGACCGAGTGGTTTGGCATCGTGCGTGAACGGGCAGACATACGCGCCCATGGCGCCGGCTTCAACCGCGCGGCGCATCTCCTGGGCTGCGGCGTCGGGGTCGCTCAATGACAGGTGTGCGGTGGGAACAAGTCGAGGCTCGTCGGCGGCGAACTCACAGATCCAACGGTTGTATGCCCGGGTGTAGGCCTGGCACAGCTCCGGGTCCTTCAACTCGGCTTCCCACAACAAGCCCACCGTCGTATACAAGATCGCGATATCGATGTTCTCGGCATCGAGCACCTCGATGCGTTCGCCGGCATGCATGGTGCCATAGGGCGCTTCCCGCAGATAGGTCCGCTCGGGGTCCTTCTGCAGCGCTCCTAGATCTGGGTAACCCATGGCCCCGAGGGTCGACGGGAAACCTCGACGTGACATGGTCGATCGTTGGCCATCAATCTCGAGTTCTTCCAGACCGTTCTCGTCGATCCGGATACGCAGCGCCCGATCCCGATACTTGGGATCGATGTAGTTCTCCCACAGATCCGGTGGCTCCAGAATGTGGGCGTCGGCATCAACCGCGCCGCTGGCCTCGATGCGATGCGTCTCGTGCATCGCCTTTTGAGCGTCTACGAATACCGACATGTCATCCCCCGATGTGCTGCCTGCTACGCAATCGACGTTAGAACATCTCGGTTTGTTCGGGTACTTCGACCGATGGGGCGTCGGGCAGGGGAGCGATGCCGGGGAATTGCATGGTCACGGCGGTGTGCAGCGCTCGGGCCAGGCCGGGCGAGTCGAGATTCTCGGGTTGATGCACGAACACGTAGGGCTCACGGCCTTCGTCGAGCCAGGTCTTGAGCTTCGGAACCCACTTGAGCAGGCCCTTCATGGTGCCCTGTGGTGAGTCTTCGCCGATGACCCGGATGATGGGTCGTTGGCCGACTGCGTCCAGGGTGATGGGCAGGTCAGGCTTGTTGCTTTTCTCTTCGGTCGCTGCGGTGCTGGTAGCCGGCACGGCGTAGAGCGGCCGGGTGTCGAGCACGATGCGAGAGATGTCGCGTTCGATGAGTAGCGCGTCGAGTTCCTGCTGGGCTGGTGAGCCGTCGAACCAGCCGGGATGGCGCAGCTCTAGAGCCCACTTCCAGTCCTGGGGTAGCCGGCGAACGAAATTGAGTAGTAGCGGCAAGGCCTCGGGCCCGAAGGCTGGGGGCAGCTGCGCTTGGACAGGACCGAGGCGTTCGCCGAGGGGTTCCATGGCATTCAGGAAGCTGCGAACCGGGCGAGCAACGTCGTTCAGTCGGCGCTCGTGGGTGATTTCCTTCGGGAACTTGAACATGAAGCGAAAGTCTTTTGGCGTCTGGTCGAGCCATCGCTTCACGGTGTCGGCCGAGGGCTCGGCATAGAACGTGGTATTTCCCTCGACGGCATTACACAGCTTGGGATACAAGCTGAGTTCAGTGCCGGTCGCTGTCTTCTGCGGGTACCACACGCCCACCCAGGACCGTTGCGCCCACATGGGACAACCGACCCGCAAAACCGCCAACGACGGCGGCTCAGCAGGTGCAGCCGGATCCGGCTCTACGCCCGGAGTGAGGGGCGGCGCCGGTGTTGGAGATGCGGCTGATGGCGGTGGTGACTCAGGACTCTCGATGCATCAATAGTGAACGATCGAGCGCCAAAAACCAACCATCCCTAGCGAAGAAGTTCGCCGCCAGAATCGGTCAGCTAGGAGCACGACAGACGCTGCTCGGCAAGGTTGAAACCGAGAGGGCCATAACCGCGCGATGTATCGGCCCGGAGGCACTGGCTGCTCACGGTCGTACCCGGTGGTAACCGGGTCTCCATGAGCGCCTTGTGGTTCAGGATCGTGGGCCACGCATCAGCGGAGAGTCGGCTGAGATACAGAGCGTCCAGCGATTCAACCGCATCGTCCCGGTTCAGGTTGTGGTCGGCGACCCGGGCTTCGGGGTTCAGCACATTCACGGCGAACAAGGTGATCGTGACCAGGCTCAGAAGCACTCGAGGAAGATGGTGCTGAGCCTTCGGCCAATGAGCAATCGCTATCGCCACGAATGCGGCGCCGAGCATCCAGGCGAAGGCAGTGCAGTACCAACGCAGTGTCGTCTGGCCGAACGCATCGGTGTACAGGCCTAGGCGAAGCACCGCGACCGTCACAATCAGCGTGGTGAGCAAGGCCACGCCAGCGCCGGCAGCTCGCACCAGCAGATCAAGCAGCGGAGAACCGCTCGACACCAGTAGTCGGACGATGGCGAGCAAGACCAGGGTGAGAGCGGCGACCCACAACAGCTGGAAGAAGCCGTTACGGGCGTATTCGGCGTAGGTGACACCTTGTTCTTGCAAGATGGCGTCAGCTCGTCCAAACGCGCTCAAGGCCTGGACCATGGCAAAGCCGGCATACAACGTGCCGATGCTGCCAAGCAGTACCAGCGCCTCAGTGGCTCCGAGCGGGCGCTGCTCGTTGAAGCTGTCGATTGTTGGTTTGCCGGTCATGGCGACGAGGCCAGCAATCGCTGCGGTCGCAGCGATCGTCAGGGCCACGTGACCAAACAGACTCGAGGGATCAAAATCGGTCGTGATCGACTGGGCGAAGACGGCATCGGCCGAGGCCAACAATGCAGTCAAGACCGCCACGGGCACAAATGCGATCGCCAACCCGCGCAAGATGGGCGCAAGGCGAGTGGACCGGGCAGCTCGAAGAGGCGCTACGGCATCGGTCAGCACCCGGGGGAATGACCACCCAAGCCACAACCGACTCACCAGCGTGGCGACCACGTCGGTGGAAAGCCTCAGCGCGAACGGGCGTGCCGTGACGGCAGCCGCAGCGAGAAAGAACACAACCGCGCCGACATTCAGACTGGTGAGCCAGGTGCTGGCCCGCATCGGTAACCAGGCGGCGAACACCACCGCAGCGGTCAGCAAGCCGAACGTGCCGCGTCGAGGCGTGTCGATGGCATCGAATACCAGCTTGGCGATGGCGAGCGCTGCCAGAGTGCTCGCCGCTGCCGCGACTTCCGCTCGCAACGCAATGTTGGTGACTACGGCCGCCAGTAGCAGCCATCCAATGTGCGATAGCTGCAGCGTGGGTAGCTGTGGACGCGGTCGCGGTGGACGCGGCGGCTGCTCAGCCAAGGGAAGCGGTGGTAGCGCGGGCGGGGGTGGCAGGTCCGCTGATGGCGGTGGAAGCGTAGGAGCTTCCGGGTATTCGAACATGCAAGTTCCTCGAGCCAGACGTGGACGCGTGTGCTTGGGCTCGAAGTAATCATGGGGCCGAAGGCACCCCTCTGTCAGTGGGGAGCGTTCCCCACCGGGCCGACCGGCGGCCATGTGTCTCGTCCGCTAAGAGCGTCGCTTAGGTACCGATGACGGGGGCGGTGCCGTCCCACTCGGCCAATGGTGCGCAATGCCATTTCCACTTGTCGAGTTGCGGTCGCCCGGGCAGTGCAATGCGGCCATTGGCCCACAGGAGCAAGGTCCACGGGTCTTCCGGGCCCTGGGCCCAGGGGAACAGACGGGCTAGGACTCGACCCGCCACGTCATGGGGCGGCTCGAAGCCGAGGCCGAGCCCACTGGCAATGTCATAGGTATGCACAATGAGCTCATCACATGCCATGGCGGCGAAACCCGATGCGTCGGCCTGGCCGAACGGATGGAAGCCCCGGACATCATCGGGAGCTGCAGCAACCACCGTTGCCAGCAGCTCGGGGCCGACATGCAGTGCTCGAATCAATTCTGACGGCGGCTTCGTGGCATCGACTTCAGGCACGACAGCCGCTAGATCAGTCTCGGTTGCGCACAAGTCGAACGCGTACCAAAAGCTGGTCCGGATCATGTGCGCGCACAGTTGGTTGACATCGATATCTAGGTCGGCGAGCACTGTTGACCAGTCGGCGTCGCTCAGTCCCTGCACGAACCCAACCGCGAGGTCGCGAGAGGCCCGCAGGTCGTTAGGTGTAGGCATCAGGTACCTGTCGTGGTGTAGATCCGGGGCCTCTGGATCATTGGTCGAGGCGTTCAAATGTGGCGGGTCGCCCGGTGGTGCCGTGAGCCATACCCACATTGCGGTGCAGGTTGCGAGTGTTCTTGGCCTGGCCATGAATCGCAGGGCCGCGCGCCAACAGGCCGCCATCGATCGTGATTGACTCGCCCGTCACAAAGGCCGAGTCGGGGCCGGCCAGGAAGAGTGCGGCGCCCGCGATGTCGCTTCCTTCGCCCCGGCGTTTCAGGGGCTGGAATTCGTTCATGACGCGCTCGGCGTCTTCCTCATCGCCTGAGTGCATGAGTGGGGTGAAGATCAGCCCAGGGCAAATCGTGTTCACCCGAATGTTGTGGGGAGCGAGCTCGACTGCGGTGTTCTTGCCCAGATTGATCACCGCTGACTTTGCGGCCGAATACGCCTGCGGTCCGGCGCCGCCACCAATCCCAGCGATCGACGCGGTATTGATGATCGAGCCACCTTCGCCTTGGTCGATCATGACCCGGGCGCCGTGCTTGATGCCCAGGAACACTCCCTTGGTCAAGATGGCGAACGTCTCGTCCCAGTCCTCGACCTTGAGCTCGGTGATGGGCCCAAAGGCTCCGCCGATGCCGGCATTGTTGAACACGATGTCGAGCCGGCCGAACGCGTCGGTCGCCAGCGCGATGGCGGCGGCGACGTCGTCTTCAACTGCAACGTCGCATTTGGTAAAGCGGCACTGGGCGCCGAGCCGGTCGGCCGCAGCAGCGCCGTTCTCAGCATGGAAGTCAGCGATCACCACGCTGGCCCCTTCGGCGATGAATCGTTCGGCCGTGGCCAACCCCATGCCGCTTGCGGCCCCAGTGATTACTGCAACTCGTCCGTCTAGCTGACCCATGCTTGTTCCCCTTGTCGCTGAGCCCAATCTTGTCAGCTGGAATGATGTGGGACCATTTGGCGGTCGTGAGACGTTGGGTAGGTATGGCAAAGCAACGCACATCAATCCTCATCGTTGTCCTCGGCCTGCTGCTGATTGCGGTTGCGGCATCGACTGCATCTGCGCAGACGTCGAGCCCATCGATGACGGTGACTCCGCAGTCAGGGGTGCGCCCGTTGACCGTTGTGGTCACGGGGTCGCAGTGCCAGGCGGTACCAGCTCCAGCCGGGGTTGCGCCGCATCAGATCCGGGTCAGCTGGCAAGTCGTAGGCGAGCCGTGGACCGCTCAAACCAGGATTATTGCCGATGGCCAGAACGGTGACCCCTGGACAACAACGCTGGTCCTGGGTGTGCCGAACATCGGCACGAACACGGTTGAAGCCAGCTGTCTGACGGCGGGAGGCCAGCCGGTGTTGGACTATCCGGACCAGACAGTAGAGGTGCTGCCGCTACCTGCTGTGCTCATCGGATCGCCAACGGCAATCCTGGTCGGCGAGTCACTGACTGCGGAAGCCACGCAGTGTCCAGATCCTG
>JAULCF010684579.1:0-10098 GCA_032361265.1 Devaleraea mollis | reverse complement strand
AAAAACCTGCCAGCTTGAGCGCGTGGTTTTTTGCAAATAGTCTTGCGATACAGCTTTTACTACTAAAGGTTTTCACCCCCTTACTTGTCACAGCCGTATCTCAAGGCTCGAATAGTCTAGAAAAACCTTAGTGGTAACAGCTGTATCGCAAGGCTATTTTCAAATAAGGAGATACGCAAGCTCAATATGCTTTGCTCTATAAACCTTTATGCTCAGTACTTACAGTCACTTCACGGTATATAGAAGATATATCTTATGCTAAGATTTCTATTCCTTGACATGTTAACAATGGTGATTGAGCAGCGAAAGTGCGGATATAATAAGATCAAGTCTTAAAACTATTAAATTCGTAAGGTTGAACAGTATCAAGTATAAATACGAACGTTAAGTACTTTTTTCCGAACAAACGTACCATGACTTTAACAAAAGAAGCAATCGTCGAAGACTTGGTAAAGTTTGATAGAACTGAAGACATGTTGACAAAAGGAAACGCCAGTCGACAAAGGAGGTCGATGGCGTCATGAGTTTAGAACGTTGTGTATAAGAGCGATCTAGTAGAATCCAGTGAAGCCGGAAGAAGAAGAAGTGATACTAGAGATTCACTTTTCCTTCCATATATAATCGTTCTCTGGTAGAATTGTTTAAATCAACACACACATTAAATCAACACACAAATTTTAACATAGTTAAGACGTCCCGCATTTTAAATCCAAAGACGCTTTTTTATTTTGTCTTGTTTTGTCAGAATTGGCCTCCCTAACATTATTGGCAAATAGCACCTTTTTTGTTTAGGTACCTGTTTTGGGAATTCTCAATTGGGGTACTGCTTTCGGGGTACTGCTTTGAGGTACTGTTTGTGTGGCGTGGGGGCACGTGGCCCCATGTAGTTTATCATAGGAACACGTTAGAGATCGGCGCGCAGTCCGCGCCGGTGACCCTAGGTGACGAGCTTGACCCTCGTCTTTGTTTATATTTCTAAAAACCAGTGATTCAGCATAATATAACGTACCAATACTCTACGAGGCAATACAGCGCGTTTAAGCAGTTCCCGCTCCGCGCCGAGAAAGACGGCAAAGGGAAACCCACCGAAAAGGGCACTAAGACTACGTGTGGCATTCCGTGTCATCTATCTGCGCGCGCCTGTAAGGGTCACTGAGAGACACTCTTTCCCCTAAGTATTAGGACCATTTTGGGATTCGGAGTGGCTTACCGAGTTATTCCGTCATTCTAGAATAAGGTTATTGATCACCGTTGATTCACCCCTTTTCTGATAGAAAAAACTTTGAAGTTTTGGTTGTCGTCCGTCTTACACTTTATTTTGCTAACCTCTCTTTCTCCACCTTTTCGCAATAATTTTGGAACCGAAAAGGGTCACGGAAAGCAGACCCATTTTTTGAGTCTTTCGAATTATGGCGTCTAATGAGGTGAAGGGCAATTCAGCCAATAAGACTGACGATTTGACCTCCCCAGCTGACACAGACAGTGCCGCCCCGCCTGCAGGACCACCCCACCTCGGAGCCTTCTAACAGAACTTTGCACAAAAGGAGATTGACACGACCGGCGACTTCAACCATCGCTTGGTCCTCATCAACTACCTCAAAGATGAGCACGAGCATTGGCCGACAATCGGCGCGACGCGCTGCTGGACGCCGATTGTTCCCGCAGGACATTCCACTGGGATGGGATCCGCGTCTAGCTGAGTCTTTCTACACAAGCAGCGGTACGAACGAGAACGGCAAGTACGACGACGGCATGCCATACAGTCCGGGGCCCCTGCTCGTGCATCCTCCACATCGGCGCCACGCAGAGCCCGGCGTGCCTATGTCAGTCAGTGCTTCCGAACTCAGATACGCCTCGTCGAAGCCGTCGTCCGGATTGGGGTCTCTGCCGGTGGCAACCACAGCACAGCACGTCGCCACTGCGCTGGCTTGCGCAATTGTAGCGCCTGCTGCACCGCATCCCAGCTATAGTTCCTCGTCTTCCTCACGCGATTGCACTGCTTCCCCGCGTCCTGACTCGAGAGTCGAGGCCCGCACCTCCCGTCTCATCCAAGCGGCTCCCTGTAGCACGCGCGCGTCCCCCCTGGAAGTCCAGAGACTGCTCGTGAAGTGAAAAAGGGGAAGTCGAAGCGGAAGTCCGTTGGTCTGGACCTGGGGCGTGAGCTGTATGATGCAGCAACCACGCTAGAGAGACCATTCGTCGGGCCTATTTCTGAGCTCCGAATGGCGGCAGGGACGGTGCTATGCTATGCAGCAACTTCCCGTCTCGATCAAGCCTATCGGAAACCTGCGGAAGAAAGCTGTTGGCGATACTACGCCTCCCCCTTTTTCTGATCCCCCGACGCCTGCGTTGGGCATCAACCGGAGAGTGCGTTCCTTCAAGAGCTACCACAACCGAGACACCTATCATCCCGACGCACCTGGCAACGACGGGATCGGAAAGCAGCCGCTTCTGGATATCCCTAACTACGCAGATGCAAGCTATGATGTAGCTACGAACGGCCCTCCCCTGTTTGTTCACTCGCCAACGTATGACTGGCACTTCAGCCTAATCATACCTGCGGCCGAGGAGCCCATCATCAGTGTCTACAAAGAATGGAAAGACGAGTTTCACTGCTACTATGGTCATCATGAGCGCTTCCTTGCTGGGCCGCCGTATCCTCGTGACATGCTCGACTATCTGATGTCAATTCAAGCTCCAGGTCAGCCGCGTCCGGCAGTAGACACGGGCTCTGACAGTCGAGTCGCCGCCGACCGCCACCTATCGCGATGGACACCTGTTCCGCATCCAACCAGTGATAACCACCGCTCGAGCGATGCGATCGAGTTCCAAGGCTCCAGAGGTGCCGATGGCGGCGGCCCCGGCGGCGCCCGTCAGATGAGTCATAAGGGCGCTTACGGCAGTTACTTAAGCCAGAGAGCGTCGGACCCGAGCGACTACTCCCCGGGCGGCAGAATGTCTTACAAGGACTTCTAATATTCTGCAGCATCCTTTACGAAAATGTACCAGGGCGAGTCGAAACAATGGGTCGTCGACAAAACCATCGCGTTTGCCGAACGCGAGAAGACAGTCGGGCAGTGCGAGAAATACTTTCGCAACGTGATGCAAAGTTACCTGGGCGAACGCGGGTCGCGCGAGCAAATTATCGATCTCCTGCTCACGACTGGCGCGATATCTTCGCGCACTCTGAACACGAATGCTTGGGCAGAAGGCTTCCAGAACCCTGCAGACCTTCAAATCGAACACTACTGGGATTACCTTGCTGAAAACCTCAAGCGTCCGGACAACTTGAACAGCGTGAAGCAACTGCTCAAAGATGTTACATAGGGCTCTATTCGAGCCGCCCACACGACAATCGCGGACGGCCATGTGATTGCAAAGAGGTTTGTGCAACGATGCCTCTTCATGGCGGAGAAGTGCACGCGCAGCCAGACGCACGCACTCTGGAAGGAAAGGGAGCAATTTGAGAATGGTTTGATTGGCGTTGACTTCGCGGAGGCGTGAGCAAAAGATCAAAATGAATTCGAAAAGATCAAAATGGGCGTCGTCCAGCACCCCAACGCATTAGCGGACAGTCTCGGAGCAACCGCCGACTTCAATAAGAGTGACCTCCTTCGAGCGAAGGTTAAATCTCAGCAAAGGGCGTCTCTGCCGATTCGCTTTGGCGACGCTACCGACGACGATGGCGGCGACAGCGATCATGAGGAATCTCTATGGAGCACTGGACCTAGTCGCTTTGAGAACCGGTCAAAGTCTGGCCCTAGCGACAGGCGAGTCCGATTCGACGGCAGAGGCCGAGCACCAGCACGTCCAGGCCCGTGGATCGCAAGCAGCCAGCTCCCGCCGCGCGGCCGCCACCCGGGCGTTTTCGCCCGCGTGATCCGCCAGCGGCACGGCCGCATCCGTACGCTACTCGGCGCATCGCCTCTGAGCTCGACGACAAGCCGTACCATGGGCCTCCTGAGCAGCCTGGAGAAATCATGAACGGCCCCGGCCGATACGGATCTACGATGCTCTGTCTCAAGTGCGGCTCTCGCTACCATCCTATTGAAATATGCCCGGGTCTACCAGCCGAACAGAGAACACTTTTAGCGGAAGCCTTTGCCCAGCAAGAGGCGACTTTTTATAACGAGCAAGAGCGCGGTGCCTATGAAACCAAAATTGATGGTCAGTATGAGGAAACCTCTTATGCAGATATCGAAGCCGAGTAAGAGGAGAAGGTTGACACGCTACTGGCTACTGTCGATAACCTTCCCACGGTCAGTCACTCTCCTCAGATCGAGCACGATGATCGCCTGCTGTCCAACGCTTCCTATCTCATGGCGGTCAACAGGCTGCCGCCGCAGCCACCTTCCCCTGTGAGCCGTCGCTCGGGCGACACTTGCGTCGATCTCGGCGCCCCGCTTTCCGTTTCCGGCAGCGCTTCTTATATCCGCGACTGCGATGCCCTCGGCATTACTCGAAAAGAAGCAATCGGCAACCTCAAGCCGCCGAATCGAAGCTTCTCGTTTGGAAAGACAGTCTTCAAGTCGCTGGGTATGGCACCCGCATTCTTCTCGACGTCAGACGGCAGCATCGTCACTTTCTCCCGAGATATCATCGAGAGCGAAACGATACCATCGCTCTTGGGACTGGCTACTCTCAGGGAAATGGAAGCGGTCATCGATGCCACCAATCAGACCCTGTCTTCAGCCAATGGCTGGTCGGCGGCTCCATTCTCTCGGAATGACCACCTCTATCTACGCGCGCCCAACTCCGTCGACAAGAATTCTCTGTTGCAGTATTTTCGCTGGAGCGCTCTGGGACATCCCCAGGGTGCTTACCTTTTTTAAGCTATATCCTTTACTCTAATGGTGACTCGTCTCTGCGCACAAAAATAATGGTCATTCTACCGTCCGGAATGTCGCCCGCTTCCTGCGTATCGGCAATCCGAACGAAAACTTCACCAAGAAAGACCTCGAGGCCCTCCAGGAAATCGTGCGCAAGTGCATCACCTGCGAAAGCTTCGGATCAGCTCCGCGACGCTTGCGTGTGGCGTGAACGCAGGAATATATCTTCAAAAATCTGGATGTGATGGATATTGTACATCTCGTTGGACGCGAACCGACCCTCAACATGGTGTGCTTCGGGACCAAACTCACGGTAAATTTTGAGCTGTCTAGCCGGTCTTTAACAGAAGTCTGGCAAGAATTTTTCTTCGAGTGGGTTCTTCGCGTCTTCGGGCCACCTCAATTTCTCGTCGTCGACGCCGCCCGCGAATTCATCAGTAAAGTGTTCCGCGACAACTGCGCCGCCGTCGGCATCGAGCTCCTCGAGAAGGCCACCGAAGCCCACTGGAGCTTTGGCGTCTGTGAGCGGATGAATGCTGTCCTCCGCTCGACGTTCGAGAAAGTTTGGATTGACCCCGACTTTGCCAAATGGGGAAAAATGGGCCTCCTGGCTATCTCGACGCACTTTGTGAATGCGACAGTGACAGAGACGATCACATCCGCTTATCTGCTCGTCTTTGGTCAGCAACCACGTTTTCTCTCGCAAGCCTCGCCTCAATTGGAACAGTTAACCAACGGCGAACGCTTGGCTGTCATGAATGTCGCTAGGTCAGCCGCGGAGACAGCTCACTGTCTCATGAGATACCTCGAGTTCAAAAAGAGACAGCAGCCCACGGATGTTGACTCCTTGTTACCCGGCTCACTTTGCTACGTCTATCGCGAGAAGAGCCCAGTCTCCCTCCGATCTGGCAAAGTTGGTGGCTTCTCAGGCCCGTACATTTACTTGGGTCGACGAGGAAGCGTCGCCTTTGTCAAAATAGGCCGTCGTCTCCACGAAGCTCCAACATCGCATGTGAAACCAGCCCCAGAAGCAGAAGATGTTGACTTTCTCGCATCGTCTCCGACAGCCATCGAGGACGGGCAATTGCTCGATTGTGCACAAAAGCTCCGCCTCCTCGACGCCTCAAGGATGAAATCGATGAAGATTTGCTATTTCCTTACCATGCTTCAATAAATCACAACCCGAAGCTCGGCGGCGAGCTGGAATTCCATCTCCACCAATCGGCTAACTCGCGAATGCGCGCGTCGCTTGACGCGACTCTAGCAAAGGCAGGTCCTTTCAACGATCATCTCGCGCTCTACCTCAACGGCAAGCAGCTTGAACTTTCGACTGGACAAAAACAAGATACAGCCGGCAGTCAATCAGCTACCGATGACGTATTCCCAAGCGATGTATCGACCGCCTTCGGTGAGCTCGGAGACGAGGTCAAAGTCCGCCTGTGCGAAGGCGTCGAGGAGTACTTCGCAGCGCACGGGCGAGGAACGGTCGCGCACGACGTCTTCATTACGGAGATCGTTACGCCTTAGCATCCTGCTTTTGATCAGCTCCAGGCGGATGGCGCTATCAGCGAGGAGCTCAGCGGTCTGCTGGACATGAAGGCTGTCAAAATAGTCTTGGCAAATACTGTCCCCGAGAATGCCAATGTCGTTGGCACGCGAAAATTTCTCGCTATCAAGGAGTATCAGACAGATGAAGAGCGTTGGAAGGCACGAATAGCCGTCCAGGGCTGCATGGATCGAGAGTCACGCCATATAGTTTCAGACGCTGGTTGCGTCGAATCGATGTCTGTGCGCATGCTTCTCGTCCTGGGTCTCTCTCTAGGTTACTCAATATGGACTAGAGACGTCAAGCAGGCCTATTTGCAGGGCGGGAAGTTGACAAGGAAGATATATGCGAGGCCTCCAAAGCAAATGAGAGAACGTCTCCGCGGTTACCTTCTCTGGATTCTGTCGCCTCTCTACGGGCTCCGGGAGGCCGGCTAGTACTGGGGATCGTTCTACATGACTCTGTTTACTATTCTTCTGGCTATGACCACTTTAATCGACCGCTTCTTCCTTTTTCGGCATCCATAAAGACGCAGGAGCATCGCTATGGTCGCTGAGCACAATGCTCAGATCGATGCCGCAGCTCCGTCTGCCAAGCGCGCTCTGAAGTTGCGCCTGGAGAGACATTCCGACTGAAAGCCGGACGGCCTAGCGCCATCCTTATCGACGACACGTTGTTTGCTGGCACCGATGAGTTCCGCCACAATGAAGAGAAGATGCACGAGGCCGTGAAGATGGGCGCAAGCTCGGATCTCAGACAAGGAGTCCTCAAGTTTGGAGGGCGGGAAGTCGAAATGGTAGACAATCACATCCTGTGCCACGAGATGCAGTATCTCGAGCAGAAAGTCTCCACCTCTCGTCTCCCAGCTGGCACCGAAATGAGCAAAACCCTTGTCAAGAAGGCTGCGGGTACAATAGGCTGGGTCTCCACCATGACTTGCCCGTATTCCTCGTTCCTTGTGTTGCAGTTGAACCAGCTAACGTGCTTCGACTATCAAGCCCGCAAGCTGGTCAACAAGAGCGCCGACCGCGCCCTGAAGTACACCGCAGTAGGAATGCGGATCAACCGACCGCATGGACCTCTCTACGCTGTACATTGACGCGTACTCGGACTCGTCTCGCGCCAACAATGTCGATCTCTCGTCGCAAATATCGGGCCTCATCGTATTCCGCGACCTGTCCGGTAATGCGGCAGTCACGCACTACGGGTCCAGAAAGTGCCAGAGAGTCACGCCAAGCACTCTGGCTGGCGAAGCGATCGCCCTTACTACTTTCTTAGACTCAGCGTTCATGTTTCGCAACGCAGTCTCGGAAATTATGGGTCGCCGTGTCCCCTTGTTCGCCTTTACCGACTGCTATTCTCTCTTTCAGGTCATCGCGAAAAGCAACCATGTCCGATAGAAGCGCCTGATAATCTACCCGGCCATACTCAAGGACGCCTAATCCTCCGGGTCGCTGGAAAACCTAGGCTTCCCCGCACGCGCTTCAACCCTTCTGACCCTCTGTCGAAGGACATCGCAGACGAGTCGCTCCTGCTCGGGCTACTCCGCGATGGCAGACTGGAGCAAGATGTAGCCGAGTTCATAATCGAGGACGCATCTCTGCCGGCCACCGTTAACGCCCCTGCCGACGGGAAGGAGGTCGACCTGTCCTTCCTGCTCGAAGATTGGGTCTCTGCTGCTTGTGCAGCAATGATATTTATTTGTAGTAGTTAGACTTTTTTATCTCGGAAACGCAGCGTGCTGCTGCTGCTAAATTTGAAATTGGACTTCTCGGAAAGAGAGTTACTCTGAGTGGTATTCGCCTTCGAACAAGAAGTACGTGTTCGTGCATCGCTTCTTTGTTTTACGCCTCTAAAAGCGGCTGCTCGTGTTGGGAAAGGGCGCGTCATCGCTCGACGTAGACGGCGAAACGAAGCCGGCTTCCTCCGCGGCCTTGGCACTCCTAGAGGCCTCAGCATCATTGAGCTCGCGAAGCAAGACATCTTGCTCCGGTCTTTCAAGGTCGATGACATGCGCTTGTGGTTTGGCAGTCTCCTTCATCCCAGCGGCAGGTTCCGCCTGTGCGTAAACGCCCGACGCATCCGCCACGGGAATAGAGACCTGCCCTCTGCCTGCCCCGTTTTTGCGCTGAATCTCGCGCGCAACTTGTGTTTGTCGCCACGATTCTTAGTAGCTTTAAGCAATGGCATCCTCTCCTCGCGTTTGCGCGGCGCGCTGGTTCCCCCCGTCATTTTCTGCGCCCCAATACACTGACGTCATCAGCCCGCGACTGTCGTTCTCGGCTCTTGTATTTCGGGCGAGGTGTTTGAGTCAGCACAGTCTTGAGCAATGCATCTGACTCAGCGCAAACGTCCTCTTTCGGTTACAGCGCATTTTAGTCAAGAGCAACAGGAAAGACAATTGCAAAAGCTAACGTGGACGATTACGGAGCTCGCAAACTATCTCAGCGATTACCTTTCCGACAACGCAAATTCAACGCGAAGCCGACCTACTGCCTGCGCCTCCCCCTCTCTGTTCAGCGGCAAACTCTACAGCAGCTGAATGATGTTGGCATGGCCGCACGCGTGCACCATCAACCAAACCTCGCGGAGCGATTCCTAGCATTCAAGGCACACGTCGCTGCGCGGGAACTGGCTGCCAATCCAGGACTGCGTCGCATTCACCTCTAGCTCGCGGTGCACGTTTCTCTCCTCCGTCTTCGTTGCCCGGCCGACCATCATATCTTCGCGCATCTGCGCGTAGCGAGCGATGAGGTGGAACCTCGCTGTGACCAAGTGCGCGGCCGCGTCTGGCACAAAGCCCCAGAAATGCGCGAAGAAGTTTATCAACGTACGCAGCCCTGCGCCGCCGTATTACATGTCCTTGTATAGCCGGACCCCGCGCCGCCATCTTCCACGTCCTTGTATAGCCGGACCCTACGCCGACGTCTTTCACGGCCTTGCATATCCGGACCCTACGCCGCCGTCTTTCAAAGTCCTGCGCTACCGCTAGGTAGCCTTACGCGCTACCTCGAGGTAGCGCAGGACTTTGCAAGACGGCGGCGC
The DNA here is from genome assembly GCA_032361265.1 of Devaleraea mollis. Classification (NCBI taxonomy): domain Eukaryota; phylum Rhodophyta; class Florideophyceae; order Palmariales; family Palmariaceae; genus Devaleraea; species Devaleraea mollis. The sequence continues at coordinate 678 of JAULCF010684579.1, read as the reverse complement.
AGGGTCCGGATATACAAGGTCGTGTAAGACGGAGGCGCAGGGATAGGTTCCAGGGCGAGGCACCTCCGCGCACTACCCTGAGTCACCGAAGGAAATGCAGTTGATTTTCCCCAAGAATAAATCATCTGCATACTCTTTGGTCTTAAGCTATGGAGGTGCTATTGGTTGAACACTTGTTAACTATAGGTTTGACTATAGTAGAACAGTGCAATGCTCGAGCGCTCAAGATCAAAACTCCATATATTGCAAATGTTTTATAAGAATATGGTCAATCAGTGCTGTACTTAATTACAGTACAAAAGTACAAAAGTGGTCGACAGACCTCTTTTAAGAGAGATAGTGTGTTTTTAAAAATCAAAGCACTGGTCGACCAGTGCTTTACCCTTTTAACCAAAAATAGATCATTGTCGACCATTAGCCACTACAACACCCCTGGCCAAAAGCTATCAAAGTACTTTGATTGTGCTTTACTTTGAAGAAAAACCACGTGGATGTTTTAAAAGTCAAGCACTGGTCGACCGCATTACTACTTCAAATCGATTCATTTTTTTGGATAATTGATGGGGCTGCTCGAGTATTCAAGATAAAGGCTCGATTTTCAATAAAGATGCGGTCGACCAGTGCTAAGTAGTCGACGGCTCGGTCGGTAGCGCCTTCCTCGATGAAGGTGCTACCGAC
>JAULCF010684467.1:0-10099 GCA_032361265.1 Devaleraea mollis | reverse complement strand
GAACTCTGCCGCGCCAAGGTTGAACAGGGCGGGCGAATTTCGCGGGATACGCTTTTCGGGCGGGTTGTCGGGGTCGGCGATGCGGGCGCTGCCCATGCCGATGCCGCCATCGCCAAACGACAGCGATACCGCGTCCGAAGTGCCAAGCGCGGGATGATGACATGTCGCGCAAGCCGTCTGTTTGTTGCCCGATAAAACCGGATCATAGAACAGCAATTGGCCCAACTTTGCCTGCTGCAGATCAACGGAAAGAAATTCGGCGTCCGTGACAGGTGCGGGCATCTGTTGTGCAGCAGAAGTGGTTGCGAACAGGATGAAAAGGAAGGCTGCGTATCTCATGTCTGCGACAGTAGGCGCGGGGCGAAAGGCAAACAAGTGATCATACGCCCGACAGAGAAAGCCCCCCGACCGATCAGGACGGGGGGCTAAAGCCTGTGTGCCGATAAGGGCCCGAAAGGTTAGACGACCAGATCACCGAACAGCTGTGCTGCGGTCATGTTCTCGACAACGAGTGTGTCGCCATTGCCGAACTCGAACACCAGATCGGTACCCATTTGCGTGGCATTGGCCATGGCTGCTGTTTTGTTGTTGAAGCCATATGCAGTCAGATCCAGCGTATCGATGTCGTCTTCGAAATCGGTGATCACGTCATTGTCGTAGTTGGGCGCAAAGACAAACGTATCTGCCGCGGCCCCGCCATCAAGGATGTCATCACCCGACCCGCCATAAAGCGTGTCCTGATTGCCACCGCCCAGCAGGGTATCGTCGCCCGTGCCGCCGTACAGTCGGTCATTGCCGCTGTCGCCAAAGATAAAGTCATCATCGCCGCCCCCGTTCAGCAAATCACCCGCGCCGCCGCCGTTGAGGGAATCCTCACCTGCCTGACCATAAAGGCTGTCTGCATTTGCACCGCCTTCCAGAACATCGTCGCCGTCATTGCCGCGCAGCGTGTCCGACCCACCATCGCCTTGCAACAGGTCGCCGTCAGTCCCGCCCTCAAGCGAGTCGTTGCCACCCCCACCGCTGAGCGTATCGCTGCCCGAGCCGCCATTCAGCGTGTCCAGACCGCTACCCCCGATCAAGAAGTCCTCACCGCCATCGCCGTTGAGACTGTCGTTGCCGTTGGCGCCGTCCAGCAGATCGTTGTCGTTACCACCATTCAGCGTGTCAAAGCCGTCGCCACCGAGCAGGAAGTCGTTACCGCTCCCGCCGTTCAGCTCGTCGCCTTGCGCAAGGCCCAACAGCACGTCCGCGCCGTTGCCTCCGTTGAGGGTATCTGCGCCGGTGGCTCCGTTGATCGAATCGTCACCGCCATCACCGCTCAGCGCGTCGCCGCCCTGCCCGCCTGTGATGATGTCATTGCCGAACCCGCCAAAGACAGTGTCGGCCTGTCCATTGCCGGTGATGGTGTCATCGCCATTGCCACCATACAAAAGGTCACGCCCCTGCCCGCCCAGAATAGAGTCCTCTCCATTGGCGCCGTTGATCGTGTCGCCCATGCCGCCGCCGCGCAGAATATCGCCCGAACCGCCGCCAAAGATGCTGTCGCTGCCGCCCAGCCCGTTCAGGACATCCGCGGCACTGGTGCCATTGAACGTCTCATCTGCGGCAGTGCCGGTGGTGTTCTGCCCGTTTGCGTCATCGTTCAGGATCGTTGCCACACCCGACGCGTCTGCCGTGCTGAACACATTGGCTGCGCCATTCACGTTGAGCGAGAAAGTCTCGGCTCCTTCAATCAATGTGTCTTCGATGATGTCGACCACCACATGCACCACTGTCTGGCCGGGTTGGAAGATCGCAAAGCCCACGTTGGCGACATAGTCGGTGCCCGCCGTGGCAGAGCCGTCTGCGGTCCCGTAGAACAGGTTGATCGTGCTGTCCGCAGGTTCTGACAAACGGATTTCGAACACGGCTTGCGTGTTGCCGCCATCGCCCTCGCGGAAGATCGGGTCCGACACAAAGACAGCGCGGTCTTCGGCGGTGCCGTCATTGTCGAGAATGACGCCAGTTGCGGTCAGCCGTGCCTCGCCACCTGCCAATACTGCGTTGGTGGGGTTGCTCAGCTCGATCGTGAAATTCTCGTCCCCGTCATCGGGGCTGTCGCTGAAGGTGGTGTAGGTGATGGTGGCAACGGTCTGGCCTGCGGGGATGGTCAGCGTGCCGCTGCCGCCGGCCATGTCCGCCGCACTGGCTGAACCGTCAAAGACGGATTGGAAGGCGATGGTCACATCGGCCAACGATGGCTCTGACAGGGTCACGGTAAAGCGCACCGGCTCTCCCTCCAGCGCCTCGGAGGACTGGATCGAGACGACGGGCAGTCCGGTCTCGGAATCGTCGGCAAGGATCGTTGCGGTGCCCGAGGCATCGCGGACACCGTCGACGATAGGAAGGGCTGGCGTGACGACAAGGCCAAAGGTTTCCATTACCTCGGCGCTGGCGTCGGGTTCCAGATCGACATGGACGTGGGCAACTGTCTGACCGGGCAAGAAGGTCAGCATGCCCATCGCGGGCACATAGTCATACGCAGACAAGGGCGCATTGGCGGGCAGGTTGTTGCCGTTGGTGGCCGATCCGTCAAATGTCGCATAGCTAAGCACGACCTGTGTTGGCGATGCCTCTGACAGGCGGACCTCGAACACGGCCTGTTGCACGCCACCGTCTGTTTCCAGAATAGTGGGGTCCGACACGAACAGCGCCAGATCGGAGGTCGAGCCATCGTTGTCCGAGATAACGCCCGTTGCCGTCAGGGTCGGCTGCGCACCAGCAAGAACCGCATTGACCGGATCGCTGATTTCAAGCGTGACGTTTTCGTCCCCGTCATCGGGGCTGTCGCTAAAGGTTGTGACCGCAAGGCGGATATAGGTCTGGCCCGCCGGAATGGTGGCATTGGAAAACGCCTCGTCATAGTCGATGTCCGCCAAGGCTGAGCCATCGGCCACGGTCCGGTAGGTAAAGATAACGTCGGCCAACGACGGCTCGGACAGGGTCACGTCAAAGTGCAGTGCTTCGCCTTCCGTTGCTGTCGCCGCTTCGATCGACAGGACGGGCAGGCCGGTGTCGGTGTCGTCATCGCGGATCGTTGCAATGCCCGCACCGTCGCGGATACCGTCGACGATCGGCGCAGCCGACGCCACCACAAGCGAGAATGTCTCCATCGTTTCGATATCGGTATCGCCAAAGACATCCACCGCAACAAAGGCGGTTGTCTGACCAGCAAGGAAGGTGATGTTCCCGCTCATCGCGGTATAGTCACGCCCAGCGAGCGCAGAGCCATCTGCCGTTGTGTAGCTGACGGTAATGTCGGTCGAGGATGGTTCGGACAGACGAATTTCAAAGACCGCCTGCGTGGTGCCGCTGTCTTGTTCCTGAATGGACGGGTCCGAGACAAACAGCGCGAGGTCTGAATCAGGACTGTCACTATCAAGGATGACACCTGTCACACTCAGCGTTGCTTCGCCGCCTGCGAGGGTTGCGTTGGTGGGGTTGGCAATCAGCAGTGTCAGGCTTTCGTCGCCGTCACTGGGGGAATCGTTGAATGTGTTAAAGGATAGAAAGCTGACGGTGTTGCCCGCGGGAATCGTATGGGTGAAATACCCTTCGTCATAGTCGATATCGGCCTCGGCCGATCCGCTTTGCACTGTGCGGTAGACAAAGGTCACATCAGCCAGCGACGGCTCGGACATGATGACGGCGAACCGAAGGGTCTCACCCTCCAGAGTGGTGTCGGGCAGCACCGAAATGATGGGCATACCGCTGCCGGTGTCATCGTCGATGATTGTCGCGATGCCCGTTGAATCGCGCGCACCGTCAAAGATGGTCGCACCGGGCGTGACAACAAGGGAGAAAGTCTCCATCATTTCTGATGTGATGCCGCCAAGAATATCAACCGCAACCGAAGCGACTGTTTGGCCGGGCCGGAAATTGATCGTGCCGGTGGACGCGGTATAATCTTCCCCTGCGACGGCACTGCCATCAACAGTGGTGTAGTTCAGGAAAAGGTTGGTGGCAGACGGTTCTGACAAGCGAACCTCGAACACAGCTTGCACGCCGCCGCTGTCGTTTTCGATAACGACCGGATCGCTGACAAACAGCGCACGATCTTGAGTAGAGCCGTCACTGTCCAGTATAACGCCCGTCGCAGTGAGTGTAGGTCCCCCGCCCGCAAGTGTCGCGTTGACCGGATCGCTAAGCTGTACCGAGAAGTTCTCGTCGCCGTCATCGGGCGAGTCGCTGAAGGTTGTAAAGGACAGTGCCACAACGGTTTGGCCTGCCGGTATCGTAAGCGTGCCAAACGATTCATCGGAGTCAATATCCAGCAACGCAGACCCATCGGACAACGTGCGGTAATAGACCGTGATATCCGCCAGCGAAGGTTCTGACAGAATGATTTCAAAGCGCATGGGCTCCCCCTCCAGCGCCTCTGCGGCCAGGACCGAGATAACGGGCAGGTTATTGTCACCGTCGTCCGCGATGATCGTTGCGATGCCGGTCGCATCGCCGACCCCGCCAGCGATGCCAATGTTAGGTGTCACAACGAGGTTGAAGGTCTCCATCTGCTCAATGTCGAAGTCGCCGATAATATCCACCGCAACAGAGGCCACCGTTTGTGTCGCACCAAATGTCACAGTGCCCGAGGTCGCGACATAGTCCTGCCCTGCAAGTGCGGTACCGTCAGCCGTGGTGAACGACAAAGTTTGCGAACTGCCAAAGGCTTCGGACAGGCGGATTTCGAACACCGCTTGGGTGACGCCGCTGTCGCTCTCGAGGATTTGTGGGTCGGACACGAACAGCCCGCGATCAAAGGTTGATCCGTCTTGATCGAGGATCACGCCTGTCGCGCTCAGCGTGGGCTGACCACCCGAAAACATACCGTTGACCGGATCGCTCAGCTGGAGTGTCAGATTTTCATCGCCGTCGGAAGGTGCATCGCTAAAAGCTGAGACCAAGATCGTTGCGGTCGTGTCATTAGGCGCAATCGTGATTGTGCTGAAAACTTCATCATAATCTATATCGCTGATTGCTGTGCCGTTCTGCACCGTGCGGTACGTTATTTCGACTGGCGCCAGTGAAGGCTGCGACAGGGTGATCACAAAGGCAAGCGAGGAGCCTTCGTTGGCGACAGCAGGCGATAGGGAGATGATAGGAAGCATAAAAACCTCGGAAAAGATGAAATGAAATTTAACTATGAGGGAATAGTACAGTTCCCATCGCGTCAACAGTGAATGCGGCGCGCGCCCACCTAGGGTTGAATGTAATTTTGAAAGGCTTACACCTCAGTCAGGCAGCCAAGCCCGAGTTGAGAAAAATTCAAGCCATTGGTTTAATATCGAATTACCAGGTCGTCTTGAGCTGAAAGCAAGAATCCATTCAGTGGAGTCACGGCAATTTTTTCTGCTCGCCTTCTGAATTTTATAGCGTTCCCATACTTTTGACCGCATGTTAAAGTTGCATTAACTAATTTAAAATTATTCAGCCGGTATTCCAATTCAATTCGCCAGATACATACTACTCATCGCCGTAATTTCTATAGGCGTCGTCGTCTTCCTGAATTGGAAGTCGAAAGATATCTATTGGTATCAAAGTGTTCGTATTGATGCGCAGTACGGCGGGCGTGAAATTACATCGAACTCCGTGGTCAAGGTTGTGTGGTCGCATAGCCGTTTGGCTGCAATGCTGGGGCAGAACCCGTGGTCGCGGGAGGTATTCGGCTTTGCGCCTATGCTGGAGTTGCCGGATGGTGCCGCGATCTTTGTTTTGTTGCATCCCTCGGGGATGGCGCAGGTTCTGTCGAAAAATGCAGGCATCCTGAACGCAGATGACCGGCGCGTCGCTTTGGCGGCAGGCAAGGTACCGTCCGCGGTGCTTGAAATCCCCACCGCGCAAGCACCTTTTGTCGTTTCGGTGCGCGATGTTAACGATACTGCCTCCATTGCGGTGGTTGGTGCCGATACACAAGATGTGCGGCCAACGAGGCTGGGCGCGGTTCGTGTCACCATTTCGCCCAGCACCCAAACGGCTGTTTCTCCGCCGCCCGACCCTTTGCCGCCTTTTCTGACCGATCCTGCCTTGCAGGTTGGTCAAACCACCAGCCCCACATCGCCAAATGCGTTTCAGACGCCACAAGGCGGTTGGGCCTATGCCACCATTGATTCATTTTTAAAGGAATAGATTATGCCGACGACATTGGACGCCGCTCTTTTTGCGAATGCTACCTACAACGATACGATCACACAGGGGAGCACGTTTAACGGCGCCACTGTTATTCTGGATCAGACCTTTGGGTTGTCTGGGTTTCGGGCTGTCGCCTTTCAGCTCAATACAGAAGTGGTGATCGCATATCGCGGCACCGACTTCGGGTTCTCGTTCGATTTTCTGTCAGACGTCATCGCGGGTTGGACCGGTGCGGCAATAACCTCGCCGCAGTCGATCAGCGCGATGGAGTTCTACGCCGAAATACTGGGCATGACCAACCTGCCAATCGTGACCACAGGTCACTCGCTGGGTGGTGGTTTGGCCGGTTATGTTGCCACGTTGACCGAAGCCGATGCCATCGTCTTTGACAACATGCCGTTTGAGTTCGTCTCGGCGCAGGTGCTGACCATGCATGCCGTGATGACCGCGATTGAAGCACTGGGTGATACGTTTGCCGAGGCTTTTGCCAATGCGGCAGCGCGGCCTGTCTCGTTTTTCAATGATAACCTGACCATGCCCGGATCACTGGTCGGCTACGGCACCCCAGACGCGATGAGCATTATCATCGAGGTCGACGGGGAAGAAGCGGGCACCACACGGCAGGTAACAGTCACGCGCGCGCTTTATGAGACGCTGCGCGATTTGTCGGTCACTACCAACCTTGAGGGTGACAGCCTGCCCAATATTCAGGGACATGCCATTTCGCTTGAGGTCCTCTCGGCCTTGCGGTTGCTGCAAGATGCCCCTGTACAAAGCTATAATCCGTTCTTTGGTGGCGACGAGCGTGCAGATTTCAGCAGCCTCACCGATTTTCTGATTAACCTGTTGCCAGAGCCAATTGACCGCCACTCGATGGATTTGCTGACCTCGACGCTGTATCTGGAGACCTTGCCGGACTCCGTTCAGACCGACATCGGGTTCTTGGGGGGCGCAGTGATTGATGCGCTCTATGATGCTGATCTGGCGGCGACTGTTGGCTATGACAGCGCGGCCGAGATGTTTGGCGCGATCGCCGCATCAGCTGGTGATTTCACTGGCACCGCCCGTACCGGTTCGGCCCTTGATATGATGTTCAACGACGCGGCGGACGCGGGGCAGATCCTTGACGGCGCGGCCTATGACTTCAACTTTGGCTTCACCACCAGTGACTATGCAATGCGCGGAGCGTTGGGCGATAGCGTGGTGCAATTTGCAGCATTGGTTGCCGAAAGCGGTGCCAATCTTGAGGAAGGCTTCCTGCGCGCTCAAGGTACGCGGATGATCTCGATTGATTATTCTGACACGCTTTGGGAGCGTGCAAACGGTGGTGGGGCTGTTGAGACGGCAAACATCGCAGGCCGTGAGGAGGTCATCGACCGGCTGGATTTCGACGACTACTTTGGCAACATCCTCAATGACGGGGTCGAGCTGGCGATGGAGCGGCTTTGGGGCGGTGCCTCGACCGATTTGTTTGAGCGGGTCCACTATACCTATGTCTCTGACGTTGTGACGGGGGCAGTCAACGTCGATCTGGCGACTGTCGATGTGAGCTATGGCGCGTTTGCGTCTGAGGCGGGGCGCGGCGATGTGTTGACCACCACGGAATTCGGCGATGTGATCACCGGATCCGAGCGCAACGAGCTATTGGATGCAGGCGATGGCAATGACACGGTTGAGGCTGGCGGCGGCGATGATCTGATTATTGGCGGGGGCGGCACCAACTACATCGATGGCGGTGCGGGTCAGGACGGCGTGGTGTTCTACGAGAACTTCTCGGGGATCACGGGCGATAACTTCGAGATCATCGAATTGGACGCGGGCAACGCCTATGAGTTCGAAATCCTGAACCTTGATACGGACGAGCAAACATTTGTGCGCAATGTACAATGGGCGCAATTTGATGCGGACTACTACGCCTTGTCTGCTGATTCAGGCGCGAACCTGATATCAGGTCTGGGTGGGGATGCCGGATTTGGCGAAGGCGTTCTGGGTCGCAATGATGATAGCTCGTCGGGGGCGATTGATCTGACGCCGGTGTTTGAGGGAGGGTTGAACTTTTATGGCCGCACGTTTGAGCAGTTCTGGGTGAACAACAACGGCTCGATCACCTTCAACGGCCCGCGGGGGACATATACCCCTTCAGTCATCACCCAAACGTCTAACAACCCCGAAATTACACCGTTTTTTGCGGATGTTGAAACAAGCGGTGGCGCGGTTGCAGCCACGCCGGGGGGCAATTCGACGGGCTCAAACCTTGTGTATTGGGACATTGACCCGCTGAGCAACCGGATCATCGTTACTTGGGATGACGTGGGCTATTTCGACAACGCAACCGATCGCCTGAACGCGTTTCAGCTGGTGCTGGAAGATCGCGGGGACGGCAATTTCGATATCACCTTCCGGTATGAGGATATCAACTGGACCACGGGCGACGCCAGCGGCGGCTCGGGCGGGCTGGGCGGGACGCCTGCGCGCGCTGGCTTTACCGCGGGCACCGGTGATCCGGCTGCGTTTTTTGAGCTTCCGGCATCGGGCGATCAAGACGCCATTCTGGCGTTGGACGAGGTCAATGGAAACACAGGTCTGGTGGGTATCTGGGAATTCAACGTGCGCGATGGCGACATCACCATCAGCGATATCCCTGCCCTGCCGCAAGACGGGCTGGGCGGTTGGACCACCGGCGATCCACACCTGATGACACTGGATGGCGTCGGCTACAGCTTTCAGGCGGTTGGCGAATATGTCTTGCTGCGCGACACCGTCAACGCAGGGTTCGAGGTGCAGGCGCGCTTTGTCGCCGAGGGCACTGCCGTCTCTATAACCGAGGCAGTGGCCACAAGCGTTGGCACGGATACGGTAATGATTGATGCGGGCGATAACGCGGCTTCACCTTTGCTGATCAATGGGCAGCGGGTGAACATGGCGGATGCGACATCGCAGGCGCTGGATGGCGGGCGCATCTACCGCGTCGATGACACCTATACGATCATCTATGCGGGTGCGGACGGGATTGTGAACAATGGCGACAGCCGGATCATCGTCTCGGTTCTGGAGGACCGCGTCGATCTGGACATCCGCCTGAACGCAGAGCTGTTGGGTGACCTAGAAGGGTTGCTGGGCGACGGCGATGGCAACCCCGACAACGATGTCGCATTGGCTGATGGCACGGCGCTTGCGCGACCCTTTGCGGCGGATGATTTGTACGGCACCTACCGCGATGACTGGCGCGTGGACGAGGCGGCGCAAACGCTGTTCACCTATGACAACAATGAATCGCTGGCAGGTTTCTATGATGCCGATTTCCCCGGCGTGTTTGTCACACTGGATATGTTCGATGACGCCGACGTGGCCGCCGCACAACAGCTGGTCGCGGATGCAGGCCTGACGGCAGGCACCGCTAACTTCCAGAACGCAGTCTTGGATTACCTGCTGACGGGCGACCCCAGCTTTATCCAAAGCGGAACAAACGTGCCAGTCCTGCCTGGCTCCACGCTTGAGCAGACCGAAGTACCCGAGGATCAGGATCTGATGCTGGGCACCACCGGTGCAGACACGCTGTCAGCGGGAGAGGGCGACCAGAACCTTATCGGTTTGGGTGGCGATGATTTGATGAATGGCGGCCTTGGCGCGGATACATTTGATGGTGGTGCTGGCATTGATACCGTCAGCTATGAGGGCTCTCGCGGGTCGCTGCGGGTTGATCTGCTGTTCAGCCAGATCAACACATTCTGGGCGGCAGGTGATACCTTTACGGGCGTCGAGAACCTGATCGGCAGTCAGGGTTTCGACAACCTGCGCGGCACCTTTGGCGACAACCTGATCGAAGGTATGTCCAACGTCGACTATATCTTTGGCCGTTCCGGCAATGACACGCTGGTCGGCGGTGTTGGTGATGACGTGCTGCTCGGCGGTGTTGGCTCTGGTTCTG
>JAULCF010684356.1:0-10104 GCA_032361265.1 Devaleraea mollis | reverse complement strand
AATTTTGTTTTCATTACAGGCTTTTAAAGCGATATCGAGTAAATATTCTGTTTTACCTGAGGCAGGGGGACCGACTAAGAGCTTCACAGTATTAGTTTACCTTATTTTTTAGCTCAAGAATGAACAGTCTTGTAGCAAGTTAACAAGAATATCAATGAGGAATCTTATGGCTTAGCGTCTCACTAATTTAGCATCGCACTGATATAGATTCCTGCTTCAAAACAAGCTTCAAAAATTTATTATCCTATAAGTCCATTCTTTAAAAATACAGGTGTATTGTTTCATTCAGTTTTATAGCAATATGTGCAGATTGTGTGCAGGACAAGTCTAATTTCTGCATAGAACATGCACACAACCTCCATTGAATCTGCAAATGCATTTTTTATACTACAAACACATCAAAGGAGATCAAACAATGTCAAACATACAAAACAACGAATTAGTCAACACAAACAACTGGTTTAGCACAAAGCAACTTATCAACAAAAACATTTCCAATGCTTTTAGCTTTTTGCAAGGACTTGTAAATGAATCTATGCAGGATGCTGTTACAAATAGGTCTAAGGCGCAATCTGAAGTAAGTACTCCAATTGCAGCCCACACTACTCCCCACACTACTCAAAGTTCGGTGCAATCGGTTGAAGTAACTAAAGAAGAAGATAAGGTTAATCCGATAGTGATAGGTCTGGGTTGGTAAAAACTCACCTATAGTTACTAGAAACTACTAGGAGAAGGCTCGAGCCTTCTTCTTCAACCCTCGCCACGAAAATATGGCGGGGTTTTTTTATATCAAGACTAAAACGTTAGCGAAACCTTAGTAACCATACTAAACTATGACAAAATTATCACTTTTATAAACAATTATTAATCCTCACAGTTTGTAACTCAAGCTTTTTAGGCTCTATACTGCATTTAATGGTTCATTCGGACGCTTAGTCACGTCTAGAGCGGCAAAACTGTAACTACCTAGCTTTAAAGGCAGCTTTTAGCTTCAAGTTAGAGTTTTAGCATCTCGACTAAGGTTCAATAAATTTATGCAAGTGCTGTGCTAAGGGTCTAGGACTAAACAAGTTCTAGTAGCACACAACACTTTAAGTGCGTTTGGGAGAACAACCTTAAAGTGACAAGTTATTTCAGGAGGAGAAGGGTAGCTAATCATGCTTACCTTTTCCTGCAACGTTTTTAGGGAGAGGAAGGTATATATGGTTTCCAATACGGAATCTAATGCTTTAGCTAAGCAATTGCCAATTGGCTATTCTATTCAAAACTACACCATCAAGGCGTACTTGAATCAGAGCTACTTTGCCAACTGTTACTTAGTCGAAGTACCTTCAACTGGGGAAAACCAGGCAACTGGAGAAACACCACAGCAAGAAAATAATCAAGAAAATAGCACTACAAAAACAGCACAGGCAGGGCCAGTTCGCCGCCTTGTTTTAAAAGAGTATTTTCCATATTTCGCAACCAGAAAACAAGACTTTGGCTTAGATGCTGGCGATTTTCAAGAGCACCTAAACTGGGGTAAGGCACATGCGCTGAAAAAAGCACAGTTCCTTACACAAATGAAAAGTCCACACGTAGCTACAGTCCGTAGTTACTTTGAGGCTAACAATACAGTCTACTTAGTCCGTGATTACTATGAGGGCATAACACTGGCTGAGTGGCTGCGACAAAAGAGGCTCGAGCACTTAGTCCATAAACTAGACTTATCACCAGATGCTATTTCAGATGCCATGCTGGGTGAAGTCAAACTATCGCTTGACGACACACAAAAGCTACTCTATCCAGTTATTGATGCACTAGGCTTCATGCACAGTTATCGTGCTTCAGAATACGCCTATGCTCACGAAAATATTTCACCAGATAATATTTTTCTAGAAAATATACTCGACAGCGGTCCACGCGCTATTCTTTTTGATGGTGTCGGCGCAGGTGCAAAAATCAATCCTGACTTACTCGCTGCTGGCTACAGCCCACCAGAATCATACGGGCAATATGAATCCTATAAACCTTCGGGTGATGTCTATAGCCTAGCAGCCATGCTCTATAGTTTACTTACAGGTAATGTACCTGCACATGCCCAAGAGCGTGTAAACATTAAAGACAATCTTGATTTAGACCTAACAGCCGTAGAACCTGATTTGGATGACAAGCTAGAAAAAGCACTCAACCCAAATCCAAACCAACGCTATGGTTCTGCACTTAGTTTTCTTCAAGCCTTGCAAGCACCAGTAGCAACGTCTACTAACTATCCTGTAAAAGACTTACCTTTACCAACAGGTATAGACAATATAGACAATATAAACAGTACAAACAGTACAAACAGTCTAAACAATGCTCCCCTACAGCCAACTGCTTTTATAGAGCTTGATGATACTGTTGAGGGTTCACTGGATTCACTAGGTTTAAATAATTTAGATGGTTCACAGTCACAGCTAGATTCTCTAGACCCTGCTCTAAAAGCAACTGAAATCGGTAGCATATTATGGTCAGATCCAAGTGACGACATGCTACCAGTTACCTATGGCGATAACGCTTCTGGTAAAGCAAATGCTAAGGCTGTAAGTCCAGCTATAGAAAACCAAAACTTAGCCCAACAACAAGAACAAGTCAATCAAGAACTTGGTGCTTTAAATGCTCAAAAGCAGTCAGAGTCTAGCCCAGAGATTATTTTTAATCACCCTGACTTTTTTCAAGTAGACGAATCAGACACCCTTGCTCAAGCAACCCCTGTTGCTAAGCATGCAAAAAATGATGCTATCTTTGATCTAACACATGACACTATAGAAGACTCACAAGTCTACAACTATAGCGAATCTGTAAAGCTTAGCCCAGATATCAAAACAGGCTTAACTGCTCCAGAAAGCTTCCTTACTCAGGAAAGAGAAATTAGTATTGAAGAAGCAAAGAATACACTTTTCTCAATCCATCCTGTACACCCTATGCAAGCTGGTGAGCATAGTTTTCAAGCAGATAATCTCCAAACAGATAATTGGTATCAGGCAGCTAATGCGCATCAAGCAAATTTAAGTAATGATCAAAAAGCGTTAACCAATAGCGCCAATGAACAAGCAGTCCTGCATCATGCAGAGCTTTTAAAAGGTAGTAGCGCCTTTCAATATATAGACGGTAAACTAAGTAACAATCAAGCTACAGAAAACAAACTCACGCTACAAGAAGACTATACAAATACAGTTATATTTAATACTAGCTTTGGTCAGGGTATTCCCAACGAAGGGCTACCCCAAACTAATCTACAAGCTACTAGCGCACTAGAAGCTACAGCACTTAAACAAACAGGTATACAAGGCTTAAGCCAATGGCCAATGTCTGCACTAACTGCTACACAAACTCGTCAACCACGCGAGCGAAAACCTGTCCAAAAACGCTTAAAAACTTTAACAGATGTATTCAAAACGGGTTTCTCTGCAGAACATACTGAAAGTTCTACTCCTAAAGCAGAAGGCATGATTAGTGTTAAACCTCAACAAATCATCCGTGTAGTCATGTTGATTTTACTACTAGGTGCTTTGGGTGTACTTATCTATACTTCAAGTATACAAACACCACGCACACCGTTTCAAAATGGCACAGCTCGAGCTTCGGGTGCGCCAACCCAAAATATAAATCAGAATGTTGCTCAAAACATCAAGTACACCAGTAGTACGCAACCCAGCCTAGTTGAAGGTGAACAACTACGTGTTATTCCTGAGTTTGTTTTAAACCATCATAAACAAGCAGTTCGCGCGGTTGCTTTTAGTCCAGCAGGTAACTTAATTGCTAGCGCTGGCGACGATAAGCAAATCTTACTTTGGAATAGTAGTGAACAAAGTATTATCAAAACACTTACACCTATTACGGGTAATGACTTTATTAAAGACATTGCCTTTAGTAGCGATTACCTAGCTTCGGTAGATACCAGTGGCATGGTTGTATTGTGGGATATATATTCAGGTGCTAAGTCTAAAATGGATCTCTATAAACATGGTGCAGCGCTGAACACTGTTAGCTTTAGTAGCGACGCAACATTTTTAGCAGCTGGCGCAGAAGATGGTAAAGTGTTGATCTGGGAATACGCCGATAACCGCTTTGGCAAAATGCAACTTGTAGATATGAGTCAAAAAGCAATTACCAATCTACAATTTCACCCAACAGATAACACGCTACTTGTAGCTGCAGATGAAAGTCTGCGAGTTCACTTGTGGGATACAAGCCGTAGCCGTGCACAAACAATTACAGCTTGGAACACTATGAGCCGACTGAACGATATTCAGTTTAGTAGCGATGGTTCACGCTTGGCTTTAGCAGGTTTGGATAAGGAAAGTATAGGCATCGTGAACGTTTGGGAGACTACAAGTAGGCAGCTCGAGCTAAGCCTCTACCACCCTAAATTCCGCTCCGAAGGTTTTTCTATCCGTCCAGAAAGTGCCAATAGCGTACGTGCAATTACTGCCGACCCTGCTGGTCAATGGTGGGCTTCTGCTGGCGTAGACGGTATTATCCACTTGTGGAGTGCTACATCTGGCGCACTTATTCAAAGCATGGCAACAGGTCAAAAAGGCATCTATGCTCTGGATGCAAATCCGCTTCAGGCAGGTTTGGTAACTGCTGCTGCTGATGGTAGTGTTCAGACTTGGTTGCTTGAATAGTTACTGGAATAATTACTGGAATAAGAATATAAACTTAAGCTGTATACTTTAAAGCATGCAAATTTTAGTTCTGAGCTCGAGCCTAGATAAACACAGCCGTAGTCGTAAACTCGCAAAGCACTGTACCCAATCCTTAGAGAATTTAGGTGTAGCCACCACCTATATAGATTTGGCAGATCTTGATATACCCAACTTTGACAACGATACAATATATCAAACAGACATCTATAAAAACCTACATAAAATTACTGAAGAATCAGACGGTATAGTTATGTGCAGCCCTGTTTATAATTGGGGTTTGAGTGCTGAGCTAAAAAAGTACATAGAATATGTTGGTTCCACACCACAGGATGGCAGCTTACGTGGTGCATTGTTTGATAAGGTCATAACCTTTGCAAATGCTGGCGGTGTGGCCGAAAGTTATACTGCATTTAGAGAATTAGCAACAGGGCTCCTGCTTGATTTCAAATGTATTATCAATCCCTATACAATATACGCTCACCAAGAAAACTGGCAAGATGAGCAACTGATGGAGTACAAGCTCGAGCGCATCGAAAAATCAATGTTCGTTATGATGGAACTTTGTACCTTACTATCAAAACGTAGCTATTCATCAAACTGGGAAATATAGCTTAAAAGTAAAAAGCGCCAATCATTACGATTGACGCTTCAACATTTTATGTGTGTCTAGCTTTAAGTATTTGGCGTAAGTGGTGTAACAGCTTGATTATCTTCTTCACCTGTACGTATACGGTAAACCTTTTCTACAGGTATAACAAATATCTTGCCATCCCCAACATTACCCGTACGCGCAGAAGACATCACTGTCTGAACAGCTAAATCCACAAACTCATCCGAAACACCAATCTCAAGTTTGAGCTTCTCGCTGAGTTCTTTTTTAACTCTCGTACCTCTATAAGTCTCTACCTTTTCACCTTCACCACCGTGTCCTTTAACATTGGTAACAGTAAGACCGTGAATATTTTTTGCAAACAGTGCAGAGATTACATCTATCAGTTTTTCTTTTCGAATAAAAGCAGTTACAAGCTTCATTGTTATTCTCCTAAATCATCTAAAATAACTTGATTAGTTAATGTCTGTTAAATTGAAGCTCTATCTCAATTTAACCCCATCAAACCATTCTTTGGTTTGATAGCTTAGTCACCGATAGGAATAAGTATGGCACCTTCGCCATCACTGTAGGCTTCCTCACCATGCATTGCAACATCTAAACCAACATCTTCAAGGTCTTCTTGAGCACGAAGCGGGAAGAACACTCTGGTAATACTTGCAATAACAAAAGTAATAACAACGCTATAACCAATAGCAATCAAAACAGCAACTAACTGAGACATAAATTGCTTCACGCTACCGTCAACATCGCCACCCCAAGCAGTACTTACAAAGACACCTGTAAGAAGTGATCCAACAATACCACCAAGACCGTGCGCGCCGAAAACATCCAACGAGTCATCTAAGCCACTACTTGCACGCCACTCTATAAAGAAGTAACAAGGCACTGTAGTAATCAAACCAATAATAATTGCAGAAATAGGTCCCATAACCCCAGCGCCAGGCGTAATGGCCACAAGACCAACAATAATTGCCGTTGCTAAACCAACCGCAGTAACTTTTCCTGTACGAAAGTAATCAAGCGTTGCCCAAGCTACGATTGCAGCAGCAGGTGCTAGTAATGTGTTAGTCATAGCTAGCGCAGCAATTGCATTCGCACCGTAAGCACTACCACCATTAAAACCAAACCAACCTACCCACAAAATACCTGCACCCAAAAGTGTGAACGGTACTTGGTGAGGGAGCATAGCTTTATTGCCATGATCCTTACGCTTACCAAGCATGAAGGCCAGAACAAGCGCAGCAACAGCAGCGTTGATGTGAACAACAGTACCGCCAGCAAAATCAATAGCATCATTTAGACCAAATAGGTTGTGCTCGCCAAAATCAAATAGACCGCCGCCCCAAACCCAAAACGCCATAACTGAGTAACCTAAGATGCTCCAAATAGTTATAAAGAACATGTAAGCACTAAAACGCATACGTTCAACAATTGCACCTGAAATTAGCGCAGCAGTAATGATTGCAAATGCACCTTGGAATGCAAAATCTAAAATCTTTGGAATACCGTCATCGCCTGTTGTTGAATCAACAGCAATACCATTCATACCAAAGAATTCAAAACTCAAACCAATCAGCCCAACATTTGGCGCACCATAAGCAAAGCTATAACCAATTACAGCCCAAGTGATGCTCACGATGCCAAGTGCAATAAAGCTCATCATCATAGTGTTCAGTGCATTCTTACGACGGACTAAACCACCGTAGAAAAAGCCAAGTCCCACAACCATAAAGATAACAAAGGCAGTAGAAACAAGAATCCAACTCGTATCTGCACCGTTAATAGTAGACGCAACGGCTGGTGCAGCAGTTGTTACAGATTCAGCTGCTTCTTGTGCTCCAACGAAAGACACTAAGACAAAAGCACAAAGTGATGCAACGACAGCCAATTGTTTGGACGCCACAGCATTTCCTAGGAAACGCGTAAATAAATTTTGGTTGAATAACTTCACAGGGTAACCCTCCAAGCTAAGGTTAAAAATAATTGAAATGAAATCTGACTTTTAAACACATGCTGACTCGTAAATAAGAAACATTTAGGCATCCAAGCACGTCTGTCCACTAGAGGTTCAGATTCATATCTTTTGGTACTTATTTATCCGCTACATTTTTATGTGCGCAGAACGTTAAGCACCTTTCACAAATAAAAAGTAGCACAGGTTTTAAGGGCTGTCAATGAAAAAGCGTCTTAATATCAATATTATTTTGTACGATTTGCATTTTTATAACTAAAAAGTGAATTATGTACTTATGCTATAGCCTAATCGAACGATTTTTCTGTACAATATATGGGTTTTTAGTGTTGTTTATACGCCGATATCTATAATTACGTTTTTCAATAGTTATAGTTCTTGGCAAAAAAAATGCCAAAAACAGTGTTTTTGGCTAACTCAGTGTTATTCAAAAGAAAATATTTGCTAAAATCCTACATCTTCTATAACTTTTGGATTGCAAACTATAAAAGTGTGCAACTGTACAAAAAAATTGTGACACTTTGCAGTTATGTAAAAAACATGTTACATAAAATCTAAATAGCTTGATATAGAGAAACTACTATCCATGAGACTTCTTAATCAAGACTGAAAAATATTTGCAATCTTCAAAGTTGAGTCTAAAGTACATAGATTTTCTACCGTTTTATATATATGATGTTCTAACTATGGACTATTACGAGCTTTTAGGCTTGGACAAAACTGCAGATGCAAAAGAAATAAAATCATCTTATCGCAAGCTAGCGATGCAGTATCACCCTGACCGAAACCCCGACAACGCAGAAGCAGAAGAAAAATTCAAACAAATTAACGAAGCCTACGCAATTCTTTCAAATCCTGAAAAGAAGCAGCGTTTTGACACCTACGGTAGTGCCGACCCACAAGCACAATTTAGTGGCGATATCTTTGACATCTTTAATAGCTTTTTTAGTGGCGGCGGTGGCGCAGGTGCTAGTCAAGCAGCACGTAGCCGTGGTTTTGATGGAGAAGACTTAGAGGCTAACTTGCTTATAACCTTCGAGGAGGCTCGAGCCGGTGCAACCGTCCCCCTAAAGGTCAATCGTATGCAAGCCTGTGACCGCTGTGAAGGCAATAGAGCAGAACCAGGTAGCGAAGGCAAGAAAACCTGCCCAAGCTGCCAAGGCGCTGGTCAAGTCAGACGTCAAGCTCAAAGCATCTTTGGCACAATGGTTACCAATCAAGTCTGTCAACAGTGCCGTGGTGGTGGCGAAGTAGTCACAACCCCTTGCGGTAAATGTGGCGCAGCTGGTCGCGAAAAAATCAGCGATAGTGTCGATGTCAGCCTACCAAAAGGCATAGATGGCGGTTATCGCCTTCGTATTCCTCAAGAAGGCAACATTGGCATAGATGGTGGTCGTGCTGGCGACTTGTACGTATATATAGAAATAGAACCCCACGAACACTTCACTCGCGATGGCGACGACTTACACTATATGCTAGACGTAGGTGTAGCCCAAGCCTCACTAGGTTCTGCTTTTGAAATTCCAACGATTGATTCAAAAGAAGATAATGAAGCCTTGAATATACCAGCAGGCACACAACCAGGTACCGAATTTCGTTTGCGCGGCAAAGGTATGCCACGCCTCCAACGTTCAGGTGTTGGTGACTTAGTTGTTACTGTGAATCTAGTTATTCCAAATAAGCTAAGTACCGAAGCAAAAGAAGCAATGCAAAACTACGCTAAACTTGCCAATGAAGAAATCGAAGAAAAAGAGAATTTACTAGATCGTATCAAAGGTTTATTCAGCTGACTTAGAACGAAAATTTAAGTCACCGTGTCTTTAGAACAAACTCAATAACATACTGTAATAGTTACAGAAAAAGAGTTTGTTCTAAAGACTTTATATAGCCCACATAAAAATTGTCATTTATGTCCAGCTAAAAGAATCATATTTCAAACCATATTTTAAGTCATGAATATTCTTATTACAGGTGCAACTAGTGGTATCGGCCTGGAGTTGACAAAACTCTACCAACAAATAGGTCAACACAAACTCATTCTAATAGGGAGAAAATCCTTAACAGAAGTTTCTGATTCAACTTTTACCCAAGATACTTACTATCAGTTAGACTTGAGCACGCAGTTAGATTTGAGCACGCAGTTAGATTTGAGCAAATCGTACCAAGATCAACAACCACTTGGCACACTTGATGGGCTCAACAATTTCCTAAAAGCACAAAAAATAGACCAATTAGACTTGGTTATTCACAACGCAGGTATGGCACTCTACGGTCCAAGCCATTTACATGCTGATGACACGTTACTGGGTCTGTTAAACACAAACCTACAATCTCCTATAGCACTCAGTCATAACCTTTTACCCTTAGTCCAAAAGCAAAACGGCAAGCTAGTATTTATAAGTTCTGTTGCTGCACACTTGGCAACTGCTGACTACGCCGAATACGTAGCAAGCAAAGCAGCTCTAGAAGGCTTTGCACGCAGCCTACGCGCAGAAGATGATGTTCGTGTACAGATTATTCGTCCTGGCGCTACAAAAACAGATATTTTTTCTAAAGCGGGTATAACTTCTGAGCAAGTTAATCCTAAGTCTTTTAGTAGTCCAGAAGATGTTGCTAAAGCCATCTATAAAAGTGTGAACAATTCTGACCTAGATACAACAATCCAAGTAGGTAACAAGGTTTTAAGTTTTATCGGACGATTCTTTGCGCCTGTCTTAGATAGGTTACTAGTTTTCTTTGCAAAAAGAAGTGTTAAAGACTAAAAACAAATAACCCCACCCTTTTGTACAAGATGACTAGTGCTTTAACAAGTGAAAATCTGAGGGTAGCTAATCTAAATTAGCTTCAAT
>JAULCF010684245.1:0-10104 GCA_032361265.1 Devaleraea mollis | reverse complement strand
GCAAATGCCTCGACAGACAAACCCCATCAGCCATCTTCTTCAACAGCTGACTCGCGCACTTCCATGCTGAATCCGCCCAGTGAGAGCCGGGCGGGACGCTGGGAAATTTCCAACGTATGCTTTATCATATGAATCGCTCTATCATTAATGATGTCATGTTTCAATCATGGGGTTTGTCGTTCTGCGAAATGAAAGCAGCTGGGAGTTTTGGCGATAAAGCGGTAAAGACTTCTCAATGAAAACGACGATTGATCACCCTGAGGACATAGAGCGGCGACCCCAAGGAGCTTGTGCTGAGGGAGCTCTTGATGGTGGCGGGAGGGGGGGGCGAAAAGGGCGAGCGAGTCCGACAGAAGAGGGTTAAGAGATTGCGGCAGCACTTGAAGGCCTCGAACACGGAGTCGATGAAGCCTCTGGCTCCTGTCTCTCACGAGCTAGGGCGTGACGGGGCGGTTACGTTACCGTGGGAGTATTAACCCATTTCTCGAAAGCTAGGTGTAGTGGTAGCGGAGTTGGGCGATCAGAAGTTGGTCGTCTTTTACGGTGTAGATCATCCGGTGTTCTTCGTTAATCCGGCGGGACCAGTAGCCTGAGAAGTCGTGTTTTAGGGGCTCGGGTTTGCCGATCCCTTCAAAGGGGGCGCGCTTTGTGTCTTCAATGAGGCGGGCGATGCGTTTTCCGATGCGGCGGTCCTTATCAATCCAGTAGCAGAGATCGTCCCAGGCTTGGTCTGAGAAGACGAGGGTCATGAGAGTTCGGCCGGGATTTTTTGGGGGGTGCCTTTTCCGGCTTCGAGTTGGTCGATGGCATTGCGGAGGCGCTTGGCATTGGCGGGGCTCCGCATGAGGTAGGTGGTTTCTTGAAGAGACTCGAAGTCCGCAAGAGACATCATGACGACGGCTTGATCTCGTTTGCGAGTGATAATGACGGGTTCTGAGTTGTCGCAAACTTGTTGCATGGTGGATGCGAGAGTTTCTCGCGCTGCGGAGTAACTGAGGGATTTCATTGGACATTATATTGTCCAAGGTGAACTGGGTTGTCAATTAGGCGTTCCTAATCTGTCCGTCAGGAAGGATGTTAACTTTCGTCGCCTGAGGGAATTTTTCTTCGAAGGTATTTGGATTACAGGTTCTGAGGATACTCACAGCTTTGCCTGTCGAGGGGTCTTTTTCGTTGTTTTTTCGGGCATCCTGATGCCTCACGAATTTGGCTTGAAGAGATGTGACAGGAGTTCCTTTGTAGATGAACAACTCTTGTTTTCCGTCGATGTTGGCCATAATTGTTTCGCCCGTGCAAAGGTGCATTATGAACTCCGCTTCTGTTGGCTGTCCGGGAAATGTCTTCTGTAAAACTGGCTTTTTTGATTTGAGTCTGCGAAATGCTTCAAAAAGTGGGACCGGCTCGAAATGATATTTCCCGTTTCCAAGAGAAAAAATTCCCATGTGGTGAGTCGATTCAGATTGAACATGAGCTTCATGTGGAGATCCCTCACGGATAGTGAGGTGAGCGTAAGGGATGGCAGTGCGGACTTTTTTGATCGGAATGCCTTCCTTCTCGGGATCGCGGGAGGGCATGCGGAGTGGGGCGTCTTCGGTGAGGTTTTTGAGGCAGGCAGGGTCGCTGCCATTTTCTTGGATGTGAGTGTGGATAATCTCGGCGATACGGGGATCGCGGATCCCCGCGATCTCTTTTTTGCTGAGAGATTGAATTGGTTTGCGAACGACGAGTAGGCCGTCTGGGGTTTTGCCGTAGTTGGTTTCTTTGTGGAGTGCTCCTGAGACTTTTCGTTTGGGACGATGTGAGACCCAGATTGCGTTGAGTGATTTTGCGACTGATTCACGGAAGGATGGCCATGGCGTGTCGAGGGGGCTTCCTGAGTTGCGGAGGCGGTAGAGACGTTTTCCGCCTTCCTTTGCGGGGACTGATTTGAGTTCAAAATTTTGTTTCTTGAGTAGTCCGTCAATGCGTCGTTGGTCGGAGAGGGCGATAAGAATGGCGTCGAGGGCGTGGTGGCGATGGTCGTCCCGGTTTTTGAGGTTGATGCCATCGTTTCGGAGGAGGGAATGGAGCTGCCAGTGGTCCCGTAGGAGAGAGGTGTGCATTCCTTTGGTTCCTTGGACGAGATGGGGTTGGTCCATGAGGCGGGCGAGGTATTGGCGAGCGGCTTTTGACATCCAGGCGGTGTCATTCAGATCACGGCTTACGAATCCTTCTGGAATTTCTTCGGCATAAAACCGCTTCCGCTTATTAGATGGGAGAGCTTTGGTCCGCTGGATCATCGCGTCGTAAGTTTCAGGATTTGTGTGTTCCAGCCATTCGCGCGGAGTCTGATTTTTTTTGGAGGCGTTGCACTTCCGATGGCAGACGACTTTATTTGCCATGCTATTGTCTGCGGAACGGGAGAAGGGGTAGATATGGTCAATATCAATTTCGCCGGTGCCTCCAAATATTTGTGACTGGGAGATGGGGTCATCACAGTATGGGCAGCTTTCTTTTTGCTCTTTCCATAGGCGGAGGAGCAGGAGGGCGTCGCCAGTTGGAATAAAGTTGTGCTTTTCGAGAATTTCACGAGCGTCCGTGCGTTCTTTCTCAAAGCCCCTTGTTTTCTTTTCGTAGTCTCGACGTTGGCTCGGTCCCATTTTGAGGGAGCGGGCCATTTCGACATGGATGCGAGCGGGTTTTCCGTGCTTTCGGATAAGGGCGTTGACGACCTTTCGGAGTTCGGTGAGCGCGCGAAGGACGATGGGATTATTTACTTCGACTTGGTGGGGGTCGAAATGGGGAGAATTTGAGTCAAGAAGTTCGTCGAAGCGGGGTAAACTATCGATAGAGGAGTGTTGAAGTTGGTCGCGGCGAGGATATTTTGCTGCGGCGAGGGCGGATTTTTCAAACTCTTTGTGCATGTAGAGTTTGCCGTCGCGCATTGGCTGTAAGAGTTTTTTGAGAGCCTTGAGGGAGAGGTGTCCATAACCGCTTAGCAGGGAGACGCTGAGAAGCTTGTCGATTTGAGGAGATTTAAGGGTTGGGATTTTTTCGAGAGCTTCGCGGATGTCCTCGTCTGTTGCGGCGGGGAGGGTGAGGGCTTCGACGATTTCGTTTTTGACTTCGTCGGGCAGGGTTGTCCATTCCTTGCCAAAAGCTTTTGGGGTCTTGAGTTTTGCATCGGTGGGGGTTCCTGAAATAGTGGTGCGGCCTCCTGACTCGAGATTGAAGGTGACCTGGGCTGGCTCGGTGGGGAAATCGGTGAGCTTCTTACTTTTACAAAGAAAGTTTTTGAGTGCGACGAGCTTTGGCTTGTCTTTGCCAGTGAGGTAGCGGATTGCTTCGGCTTTTTCTTCGGGGAGGAGGTTGCGATCTAAGGGGCTGCCGGGAGCGGAATGATCGGTGATTTTCAGGTTGTTGACTTCCTGTAAAAGTCGGAATTCTTGGAAGCGGCGGTCGGCAATAGGGGCACGATATTCTCCGGTTTCGAGTTCGCATTTACCAATAGAATCTTTTGGCCAATAAACACGGCGCTGGAAAAATGTGAGGTTTTCGAGGCCAAATTGTTCTAGAGTCGTCTGGTCTTTGGCGCGACGTGTCGGAGTGCTGACTTTGATGCCATTTGAGGCTGGGCCGTGAGAACCGAAGCGGAGGCCTGTGGTGAGTAGGTCGGGGTAGTGCTCTTTTTGAGTTTCCCAGATGAGGCAAAACTCATGGTGGAGCATCTTCCGGCTGAAGTGGCGGTTACGAAGGCGCTCTTTGATACCGACTTCTTGATAGATTCCAAAAAGGTAGTTGCCGAGGGTCTTAGTGCCGCTTTTTTCAACGCTCTTTTCGAGGGCTGAGATAGCACCAAGCATTCCTTGAGTTTCTTTATCTCCTTCAGCTTCTTCAGTTTTACGAAGGGAGAGAAAACCACGGCGCTGATTGAGATGGAGAATGATACGCCCTAATTCGGGAAGAGTGATTTTTTCCTGAATGGCGCGATGTCGGAGTTCGTAAACATCGAGAGAATGCCACTGGTGGATTTCGTTTTCAGAAATTGGCATCCAGCCGAGTTTTTTTAGGATATCGGTGATGTTTTTTTTACGTTCCGACTTACGCCGAAGACGCCGCCGCATGGTCCGTGCCAATCGGCGATCTTGATTCCGATGTTTCTCTTTTGACGAATTAAAGTTGTCTAGTCCGGCGGGGAAGATGCGCACGCCACTATCGATGAATTGGTTGTCTTCTGAGAGGACGGCCCAGCCGAGTGAGGCGACGCCCATATCGAGACCTAAAGTGTAATTCATGGATTGACTTAATCATATGATCTGTCAATCTGGCAACGGTAATTGATCACTGCTTGTTGTTCTTTTCGTAGCAATAATCAGATTTAGCGGGCCCTGCTCTACGGAGCATCCCGCCCTTTTTTTGTCCGCGATTTTAGCGATTTGATTGAATGGCAATCACTTCTGGTAGTCTTTGAGTTGCTTTAGGGCCTCGGGTGTTCCGATGGCTTTGAGGGCGGCGAGGACTTTGCTGAGTGATTCCTTTTTATCAGCGGGGGTCTTGGCGTAGAGGCTTTCTACGATGGTGTAGTGTTTGATGGCGTCACCGGGTTTTTTTTCTGCCATGTCGATGTCTCCGGCGAAGAGGCGGAGGCGGACGTCGAGGTCGCCTTGGGGGCGGAGGTCGAGGGCGTCGGAGGTGGCTTGGCGGGCGTCGTTATATTTCTTCATCCCGAGGGAGGCCTGAGCTTTTAGGAAGAGTGCCTCGGCTTTGCGGTAGGCATTTTTCTCGAGAGTCAGGATGGCTTCTGCTGCGCGGAGGGCTTCTGGGAAGTGTGCTGTTGCGAGAGCGGATTGTGTGTAGAGCTTCCAGATGAGGGGGGAGGCGGGGGTGGTCTGATCGGCGAGGCCTTCGTGAAGGAAGGGCCAGGCGCGCTTGTGTTCTCCCGCTTTTGATAGAGTGGCGCCGAGCCAGCGGACGATGGCTGAGGGGAGTTTGGTGTTTTTTGAAGAGGCGCGGAGGAGGTTAATTTCCTTTTCGAGAAGGATGGTGTCTTCGTCTTGATAGGCGCTGCGGACGAGGAGGGGGCCGACTTTTAAGGTGAAGGTTTGGGGGTCAAGAGTCCGGGCTCTGAGAAGAAAGGTTTGTGCTTTGGCTGTTTGTTTAAGGCGGAACTTATTCCAGCCGAGCCAGAAGTTGGCGGAGGCCTGGGTTTTGGTGTCGAGATCGGGAAGGAGGAGGATTTTTTCCTGTGTTGAGGCAAATTTTTCCCAGTCTTTTTTCTCCTGATAGATGGCGGAGAGGCGGAGGAGGATTACGCGCTTGAGGTCTTGGTCATTGGTGGCGGAGAGGACGGCTTGGTAGTCGTCGTGCGCTTCCGCTTCACGGCCGGTGGAGGTGAGGAGTTCAGCTCGGTCGAGGCGGAGCTGGGTGGATTGCTTGGCGGCGGGGAATTGCTGTATGAAGGCTGAGATGGCGGCGAGGGCGCCTTTGTTGTTTTTGAGAGCGAGCTGTGATTTGGCGACGTGGTAACGAACGCCGAGGACGTTGGATGGGGCGATGAGGGAGAGGTCGAGGACGCGGTAGAGGTCGATGGCGCGGCGGAAGTTCTTAGCGGCGTAGTAGTGTTCTGCGAGGAGGAGGCGGACGGAGTGAATCTTGGGATCCTCCGGGTGGTTCTGGGCGTAGTTTTTAAGGAATGACTCGGCGGTTTTGGCGAAGTTGGGGGCGTTCTTTCCGTGGTCGCGGACGAGGACGCGGTAGGCTGCTTGGTAGCTGCTGGCAGATCCGGGCGAGAGTTTGGAAATCTTTTCGTAGAGTTTTAGGACTTCTTCATTTTTGCCAAGTGCTTCATAGGATTTGGCGGCGATGATGAGGCGTTGCTGGTGTGCTTCTTTGGCGAGTTTGAACGTCCCCGCTTTGTAGGCTGCGATGACGCTGTCCCATTCTTTGTCTTCATAGTGGAGACCCATGAGGGCGAGCTGGGTGTTGCCGCGCTGGTCCTGGAGGCCATTTTCGGCGAGGGCTCTTTTAAACCATTTTTTGGTGAGGTCTTTTTCGCCTAGTTTTTGTGCGGTGAGGGCGGATTGTAGGACTGCTTCGGCGCGGATTGCTTCGTTTTTAGAGTCGGCTAGGAGGATGTAGTTTTCGTGCGCCTGTCTCTGGTTCTGGGTGTTTTGGTAGAGGCGGGCGATGGCTAGGCGTGCTTTTTCCTCGAAAGGTGAGCCTCCTTCAAAGATGACTGCTCGGAGGGCTAAGAGGATGTTGGGGGTGTCGTCGAGTTTGTTGTAGCAGAGGAAGATCCGGTAGAGGGACTCGTGTTTGACTTTGGCGTCTTTGGTGGTGTTGGCGACGATTTTGAACCATTTGGCGGCGGAGGTCCATTTTTCGGCTTTGTAGTCATCTGAGGCGAGGAAGAGGGCTGATGCTTCGACAAATTTCCCGGAGTCCCAGTTGGTGGCGACTGATTCGAAGCAGGCGCGGCTGGCTTCTTCTTCTCCGACTTCTCGGTAACAGAGTGCTAAGAAATACCAGCTTTCGAGGGCCTTGGGGTCTTTTGGAAAGGTTCGGATGAGTTTGTCAAAGTTTTTGGCGGCACTGCGATAGCCGCGTTCGCGTTTTTTGGGGTCTTTTTCTTCGGTGGCGTTGTTGTAGTTTAGCGTAGCAAAGTCGAAGAGGTCGCGGGCGGGATTGACGGTGAGGGGGGCTGCTCGTTCTTCTTCGACGGCAGGGGGAGCGGGCACCTGAGCAATCGCGGGAAGAGCTGTCCAGAGGTTGATGAGGAGGAGCGCTCGAAAGTTCATGGGGGATTTTGGTTATTTGGGAGAGCGCTTGGCGAAGCGGATGTTCCAGATGCCAGCTTTGGTGATTTCATCCATCACTTCAAAGAGCTGTTGGTTTTGTCCATTGCCATCGGCGCGGATGCGGACGGGTTGCTGGTCACCACCGCCGGTATTGGCGAGGTTAGAGGCTTTGACGATGCGTTCTAATTTTTGGCGGAGTTCGTCTTTGGTGTAGACTTCGTTACTGATGGTGATTTCGCCGTCGGCGGTGAGGTTGACGACGATCTCGTTGGCAACGCGGGCCTCTTGTGACCCTTCGCTGGAAGTTGGGACGGAGACGCGGGTGTCTTTTTCCTGTTCGGTGATTTGGAAGGTGACCAAAAAGAAGATGAGAAGGAGAAAGACGATATCAATCATGGGCGCGAGTTGAAACTCGGCCGGTGGGGGGCTGTTATCGCGGATGCGCATGATCGGGGGGGGGGAGGTAGTGTGGTTAGCGAGCGTCACGCATGGGGTAGTCGTCCTGAAGGGGCTGACTCATGGCTCCGTGTGGTCCGTGGCTCTGGTTTAGTTGCGAGCCAACGAGGACGAGGATGTGGGTGGAGGCGGCTTCGAGTTCTGCGGTGTGGCTTTGGACACGACCGCGGAAGTAGGAGTAGAATGTCATGGCGACAATACTGATGACGAGTCCGGCTGCGGTGGTGATGAGCGCTTCCCAAACCCCTTGGGCGAGTTCGAGCTGCTTGGCTCCTTCGACGTTGCCGTTGGCGATGTCCATGAAGGATTTGATCATTCCGATGACGGTTCCGAGGAGGCCAACCATGGGGGCGATGCCGCCAATGTCGGCGAGGTAGCTGATGCGTTGGCTGAGGATTCCTGCTTGGCGGTTCCCTTCGGCTTCGGCGACTTCGCGAATTTCAGGTTGGCTGGCGTTTGGGTTTTTGGTGAGGAAGTCGAGGGTCTTTTGGGTGACGCGGGCTACGGCTTCGCTGCGGCGGTGGCAGTAAGCGATGAGGCCGAGGTAGTCACGCTTGCGGATCATGGCCTCGGCGGCGTTCATGAATTTATTGGTGACTACGGTGCTGCGGCGTAGGGTGAGGAAGTAGAGCAGGACTAAAATCAGGGTGAACACCGAGAGCACGATGAGGGCGCCCATGACGTAGCCGCCTTTTTTAAGGATATCGACGATGGTGATGTCTTTGGCGACGTCAGCGACCTCCTGAGCGGAGGCGAGAGAGGGGATGAGCGCGAGGGTGAGCGCGAGCAAAAAGCAGATCTTCATGAAGTTGTTAGGGAAAGTCTAACGGGAGATTTTAAAGGTGCAAGTGCAGGAAAAGCCGCCGGAAATGGTAGGTTGCACCGGTTAGCGGGTTGGATTACGACTTTGGTGCCTCCTTTTTTCTGCAAATGTCGAAACTCCCAGCCCTCCGTGCCCGCCTTTCTGAGGTTTCTCATCATCCAGGGGTCTATCTGCATAAGGATCGGCTGGGGTCGATTATCTATGTGGGGAAGGCTAAGGATCTGCGGAAGCGGCTGAGTTCTTACTTTATGCCATCGGGAAAGAAGCGGGCGGACCGGAAGACGCGGGCCTTGATTGACTCGATCTGTGATTTTGAAGTTCATGAGGTGCGCAATGAGCAGGAGGCGCTGCTGCTAGAAGGGAAGTTGATTAAGCAATACCGCCCGCGATACAATGTGGCCTTGCGGGATGATAAGCGCTTTCTGTTAGTGAGGGTGAATTTGGATGATCCGTGGCCGAAGTTTAGTACGACGCGATTGAAGAAGCCGGATCGGGCGCGTTATTTTGGTCCCTTTGCGCACTCGGGTGCGGTGCGTGCTACGGTGACTTGGTTGAATAAGGAGTTTGGGCTGCGGCATTGTCGACCGCGCAATCCGGGGGAGCAGGATTATAAACACTGCAATGCGGATATTATTCGGAATTGTATGGCTCCGTGTGTGGGGAAGGTGGAGCGGGAGGCTTACATGGAGCAGATCGAGCAGGCTTGTGATTTGTTGAGCGGAAAGGGACGGCGGGAGAGGCTGAAGAGTCTGCGCTCAGAGATGGAGCAGGCGGCGATGAAGCTGAACTTCGAGCAGGCGGCGCGGCTGCGCGATGTGATTGTGAATTTGGAAAGGGCACTGCGCCCGACCCGGCAATTTTCGCGCGGTCGTGGGGTGCCGACGACGGTGAAGCCGACGGAGGATTTGGCGGAGTTGGGCGACTACCTCTCACTCGATGGTCCGCCGAAGATTATGGAGTGCTTTGATATTTCTAATATCTCATCGACCCACATCGTGGCTTCGATGGTGCGTTTTACAAACGGGTTGCCGGATAATCAGAACTATCGGAGATATCGGATTCAGACGGTGGAGGGGCAGGATGACTATGCGAGTATGGCGGAGGTGGTGCGCCGGAGGTATGGGCGCATTTTGAAAGAGAATATGACGGCGAATCCGGAGGTGGCGGAGGCGTCGCAAGAAGGTATCGTGCAGACGCTGCGGCGCTTGGCTGCGGAGGGGAAGAGTCCGATTACCTTGCCGGATCTAGTGATTGTTGATGGGGGGAAAGGGCAGCTGAGTGTGTCGGTGACGGAGCTGCAGCGGCTGGGTCTGGAGGGGTTGCCGATTTGTGGTTTGGCGAAGCAGCGGGAGGAGATCTTTTTTCCAGGGGAGAGTGAGCCGGTTTTGATCCCGCATGATAAGGGGGCACTGAAGTTAATGCAGCGGATTCGGGATGAGGCGCATCGCTTTGCAAATGGATATAATGAGCTGCTTTTGAGGAAGCGGGTGACGGAGAGTTTGCTCGATGATTGTCCGGGAATCTCTCCGGCGAAGAAGAAATCTTTGCTGAAGAAGTTCGGATCGGTGGCGCGGATTAAGGCGGCGACGGTGGATCAAATCGCGGAGATGACGGGGTTCTCGGCGACCTCGGGTGAGGTGATTTTGCGGTTTTTGAAGGGGGGGTGAGTTTTTCAGTTTGGCGGGTTGGTAGAGTGAGTGGACTATTGGGTCTAGATGTCTTGCTGGCAGGGGGGCTGGAGGCACCTTGGAGCGGAGCCCCGGACTTTAGTCCGGGTTAGGGTGATGGATAAGGAGTGCATCCTGAAGGGATGCTGGGAGATGAGATGCGAACCTTGGTGGGGATTCGGTTTGCGGGGTGGGGGTGTGTGGGGGTGCCACGCCTTCCGGTGTCCTTTCAGCAACTCTGATTGTGAATTCATTTTATGGGTTCAAAATGGGGGGGGCTGAAAAGTTTCCTGAGGTTGTTTTTCCAGGGTCCCGACACTAGGGAGACACTAGATGCAGGGTGTTCGAATAATCTGTACGCGATATACAGGTGGTCTAGACT
>JAULCF010684134.1:0-10105 GCA_032361265.1 Devaleraea mollis | reverse complement strand
GTCCACAGGCTTTGTCCCGAGGGACTTTCTTCAACGCTCTACCATTCTTGGGCACGCCCTGCGCGCCACATACTCTTTTGCAGCGTCACTGTACGGAAAAAAGCTGGAAAAAATCTCCCCAAAAATTCTCAAACTATCGATCCACACCCCTCTTTTCCGCGCTTTTCTAAACTTCATTTCTCCCCCTACTTCCTCTGCCTCGCAACACCTCCAACGCGTATCGCACCTCATCTCTCTCCTCCTCCTCTCCCCTCCACTCCTTCTCTAGCAGGCGCAGACTCTTGAGGGCTAGTCTCTCCGCCTCCGACTTTTTCGCCGCGACGGTTTTCTTCTTTCCATCAACGCACACCTTATTCTCAATAATGGGGAAGGTGGCGAAGAAGTACCTCTCGACGAGCGCCCGCGTCCACAGAGGGATCAAGCGCAGACCCCACGGTAGCTTCTTCTTTCCTCTCCCCGGGGGCGGCGGCCTGCACTTCCTTCCCTCAAACGCTCTCTCCCATTCCTCCTCGCGAGCGGCGCGGATGTCTTCTGGCTTCAACGGCCGCTCCAGTTCAAGTACGAGGCGCTGGAGGTGTGGGACGGTGGGGAGCTTGTGCTGCGCCACAGCCGCGCGTTCACGAACGTGACTTGGCAGGCTTTCGTCTTGGCTCGTGCGGTTGAGTTGGGCTACGAACTGGTGTGCCGCAATCTTCCGCACGAGTTCTGGCGAGTCCAGGCGCAACAACGCTCTTGCAGGCGCGAGCGTGTTGCGTCTGCTTCTCAGCGTGAAGGACGTGATATTTGCGGATATACATCCGGCATCCAGGCCGTATAGCTCGCGTCTTAGCTGTGTCGTCATGGGCGTGAGGAAGCATCCGTATGTCCATTTCGACTTGAGGAATGCTGGGTGCATCTCTGTCGCTTTCCTCATCTCCATGCCACGAACCAACGCCTCGGAGAGCTTGAGCGTCGCAAGCGTCGCGGACGCTCCGTCTACTCTGCTCTCCACTGGTTCAGGCTTCGCTCCTCTGGCCGACAATCCCACTCCTAGGTACTTGTCAGATTGTGATCCACGGAGGGTATCACTACCAGAGTGCGGCACACATGTTGCTGTCTGCCATGCTCAATCAGCTCAGCAGATTTCCCTATCTCCAGGTTAAACTTCATTAGTAGGTCGGAAGCCCAACTGCTCGCTGCTCGTAGTGTAAAATCAGCGGCTACATCGCTCGCGAGCTGTAAAGAAATGTCATCAGCGATCTCTTTGACCGGCGCTGGACAATCTACATCTTCAACAATCCTCAGCGCATGCAGCACACGTCTGATAAGGACGTTTGCTGTCTTATTGTAGAGCGCCGGCGAAGCCGGACCACCTTGCGTGAGCCCGACGTTGACCACTCTCTGCAGCTTAGTCTCATCACCCATCGTCGTCACCGTGGACGGCTGCAGGAGAGTGGCCACCATGCCTGCCGTCTCAACACTATGCTCCTCGTCGACGATGGCCATGACCTGGTCTCTTTGCACCAGATCGTAGGCTTTGATTAGATCCAGTAGGATTTTCACCACGTAGTGCAGCGATTCTGCTGACACTACCATCGCGACTGGCGACAGCGCCATAGAATTTTCATTAAATCCATACTGCTCCAATTCATCCGGGCATTCTCTCACCATCCTCACAACCGTCCCCATTTCAAAGATCTTGCGTAAGATGAGGATGAGGCGAAGCGGGCGATTGTTTGCTGGCACGGCAATCAATCCCTTCTTCTTTTAAATGGGGATGAGGATGGAGAAATCCCAATCCTTCATTACACATTTCATCCTCGCCCCAGCCGCAAACATCTCAAACACTAACTCGGCGAAGGCTGCAGGGAAAATCTGGAGTATCTCCATCGGCACTCCATCCGGTCCTGCAGACTTGCCTTTCTTCGCTCGACATATCGCCTGCCGGTAGACTTTCTCCATCTCTGCCGGCAGCGTGTACTTGCGCAGGGCGACCAGAGTTTGTGGGGCCGGCTTATACGCGAAGAACTCCGTGAAGTCTCGCGGCTTAAGATCTTCACACAGTCTACTCCCGTCATCCGTCGCATCGTGGATCTTCTTGATCCGCGCTGCGACGTCGGCGAGGGAGAGAGCGCTGGCGTCCTTTCGCAGGCTGTCGACAGTGATCAGCCTGCGTAGGTGCGCCATTGCTCCTACGAGGCGCTTGATCTCACGATCTAGGCGCCTCTTACCCTTCCAGTCATCAGCTGTACCCTGCTCGCTCAAAGCTCGTCTCACTATCTTGGAGCGCCACTTGGCAGCGCGATCAGTCGTAGCCGACCACTCAGCCGTGTGTCGCTGTGGCTTTGGCTTCACTTTTATCATCCATGGCTTGCGGATCAAGGTTTTTAGGTCATTCCCTTAGCTTTGCGGCCAACCTCGGCAGCTGTGTGTTGTACATCTGTGCGGCTGCATTCACAGCTTCTTCTTTCATGCGGTGTGGTGTGGGGAGAAACACGTCCTTCGCACGCCCACTTTGCATTTGTCTTAGCTTGATAGTCATCCGTATCGGCAGGTGATCACTTGCACACGCCGCCGGTGACGTGAGGATGGTCGGGATGGACAGCATCTTGCCCTTCCATCCCGATACTAGCATTATGTCTTTCGTTGACCCCGACATGCTTCCATCCTCTGCCAGGAAGGGGTGCATGACTCTTCTCGGTGCGCGCAGGGCGAAGAGAGCCTTGCGCTTCTGTCTTCGTCTGCTGCTCGGTAGTCTTTTGCCAACCTCATCCACAGCAGCGCGAGGCTCTCTCCACTGTAGCGGTTTGATCAACGTTTGGAGGGCTTTTCCGCCCCTCGTGTTGTCACTGGGGCTCCACGATGGGTGGCTAGCGTTAATATCTCCACAGACTATCATGCGTCCTCCTTTCCCACGGAGGCGTTTGAGCACTGCATTGATATCCATCCACTCCTGCGTCAATGCACTTGGAGATGCGTAAAAACCGACAAATCTTATACAAGAGTTGCCCACCACTAACATCTGGCACGAGCGGCTCTCGTGAGTGCCTCGCGGGCGCTCAATCTCCTCAGTAGTCCTTTACGCTTGGCCAGGAACGCGATCCCCATGCTCGGCCTGCCTCCCCGCCTTTTTCTGTGCGCTGGCATGGAGATCACGCTCCCTGAAAAGGTCAGCGGTGAGATGATACCAGACTTTTATCTACTCTGGAATGTCTCGCACACGAAGAGCACATCCATCTCTTCGTGTGCGAAAAGGATTTCGACATCTACCTCCCTCTGCGCAAAGCTGTTCACATTCCATGATACCAGCTTGAGCGCGACTTTCCCTTTCACTGCCTTCCTATTTGCCTCATCTGCTTCTCTCCTCCTATCAAGCTCGATCTTCCTCCTTCTCGTTACCTCCCCGTCCCTCCCCCTCGGACATCCCAGAGCCCTCATTTGGCGGTGTGGACGCTGTTGTCCCTCGCCTTCGCCGAGACAACTTTTTCCTCGATTCTAGTGATGGTGGAGGATGTTTATCTCAGGCTGTACTCCATATTCTAGGTCAAACTCCGCTTGTCCCTTGTCTGTAAAGACGGTCGGAAACGCGGCATCACTTTCAGCACGCTTTTTCTTGTAGAATAGCGACACCTTCCGTCCTAGGTTTCCCCGGTTCAGCGTGCGCGTCAGCGCGCGATGCGCACAATATGCATAGCGACGCTGAAGCTTCTCCTCGCTGCTTCCGTCGCGACGCACCTGCATTCCCCTGATTGAGTAAACATTCACTACAGCGTGTCCCTATTTGGTCAGGCGCTGTATGACAGCTTGCGCCTGGTGTCGCGGAACAACCAGCTCAACTCTGTCTGCCTGCATATGCATATATATATAGCGTACGTGCATGCAGTGCGGGTCATTGCTAAGGATATTGCGTAGATTCCTCCTCAGGATGCCAGCATTCTCGTGCTCCATGTCCTTGACGCAGATCTCGACAAGATAGTCTGCGTCATCCTGAGTAGTTCTATGTCGCGGGCTCGGCGTCTTGTGGTGCTTGCTTGTTTCCTTGCTTTCTTTCTTAGCTCTAAGAGCTTCTGCATAAGATTTGCATAATTTTTCCTTCTCTGTATCTTTATCGATGATACTCTGGCTTGTGCTATCTTGGCGCGGCTGGCATCCAGCGGTCATTGGAGTGCCCAGTGCTGGCGACGTTGTTGTTGCTTGTGCCACTGGGGCACTCTGCGCTAGATGGTGTGCCACCGTGTGTGTCGGCAGAGTCTCCATGTCGATGATTGGCTTGATATCTTTTGTACTAAACTCTTGTCCATTATTTCTGCAGCTCTCTCCATCGGATAGGTTCTGCTGCACAATCGTGAGGTTTTTCTGCAGATGCTGCATGTCTTCGTCAGCTTTGGCCACTCTCATCGATAGCTCCGCTTGTGCTTCTTTGTTTGCGGCCGCCTGTTGCTTCATGAAATTGACTGTGTCAATCGCTGCAGTGATGCTTTCCGAAATCATCGCAATGGCACGATCGTTCCTGCCTTTGATCTCTCCCTTCCTCTGTTTTTCTGGCGAGATCTTCGGGGATGGCGTCGGAGGCGTAGACTTTCACTCCTTCGCCTTCCTCATGAAGTCCTCGATGTTTCCCAGGCTAAACCATTGCTGCAGGCTGGCACCGAACGTCGCGGACCTGCCGCACTTGGTGCCCTTCACCGAGCCACGGATCCTAGCGGTAGTATTCTCTCTAAAGTCGTATCCTTTTGTGAACATCTTTAGCACGCAACCGACCTCACCACACTGTTTCATTGTGCATGTGATGGAGGCGATCAGATGCTCGCAGGACTCGCAAAATTTGCGATCCATGCGCTCGTATTTGTTTGATACAATCCTTTAGCGTGCTGCAACGTGCTCTTTGACCTTTTTTCGTCTGCCGTCGTCTTCAACAAAACCCCCCTCATTGTCTTCCGAAACGCCTCCTGTTTTTGGCTTACTACCTCCGGCCCCCGGCTGGGTGCCCTTTGGTTTCGGCGTACTCACACTATCCCCATCCATGTTCCCTCCCTATTTATCCTCTTTTGTTTTCGCGTTAATAACGCTGGCCCCCACATCCGGGCTCAGCGCGTTGTAGCTACTCACGTCCATCTTCTCCCCGGTTTTTGTCTTACTCCCGTTGGCTTCCGGATGAATGCCCAGTGGTTTCGGAGTACTCACATTATCAACCATCATCCCTTTCTTTGCCACCACATCATCCTCCACCATCCTGTCCCTCGTCGTCCTCGGCGCCTTCCTCTTCGAATCAAGTTTCTGCGCAGTTTTGTTCTTAATAACACCTGCGTAGTCACCTACGCCATCCATTGTTTTCTTCTCGACGTTGCTTTCCCTCACTAAAATCCAATCATTTGTTGTCCCTTTCCCTCCAGCCGGCGTACTGTTGGCATAGAAGCGATGCCTGTAGATGGCTTTCATGTCGGCGTGGTGTACGCCGTTCATATTCGTCAGCTCCATCTCCGCCATCGTAAAGTTTGGCAGCGTCTTTGCCATGTCCTCGCATATCTTTATCCAGATAGCGTTCCCCTCCATCTCCTCCTCATCGCCGTTTTCCCCCTCAATGCGTATCTCCTCATGTTCCTCCATTCCATCGTCGTAGTCGGGCCGATCGCCTACACTCACGAACTATGCTTCCTCCCACACTTTTTCCCTCCCGGAAGACTAGCGTCTTCATCAACGTCCT
Source organism: Devaleraea mollis (assembly GCA_032361265.1). Taxonomy (NCBI): domain Eukaryota; phylum Rhodophyta; class Florideophyceae; order Palmariales; family Palmariaceae; genus Devaleraea; species Devaleraea mollis. The sequence goes on along the minus strand of JAULCF010684134.1, from coordinate 4,422 downwards.
CTCCGCCAGTAAAGCATACCGTCCCCCCGTACCTCCGTTTCCCTCCTCTCTCGCCGTCGTCCTCAGGGCCTTGCCTCCCAAACGTTTTGTCTCGTCTTGACGCAGAAAGCCCTGGCTCCCCGGACGTTTTGTCCCGTCGGGAAGCAACGAACCCGCATCAATACCACCCCCTGCCACATTCCTCAACTCCTCGGCCGTCGCAGTCTTCGTTCCATACCTCACACCGTCCGTGCCGAGTTCCCCCAACGGAACCGCTAAGACCAGTCGCACGCTGCCAGAGACAGCGCCGCCGCATGCCGTATCCCCATTAGCTCCCGCTCCAATCTCGTAAACATCTTTGCCCGTCCCTCCGTTGTCACCCATCTTCTCCTCAACCAGTTCCTCTTTCACCTTCATCAGCGCCACCGTATTCACGTCATCGCCGGTCTCGATGTGCAAGACGCCCTTTGAGAGGGCGCCCTTCGACTGCTATCGCTGCGCCGCGACATTGGCGATGATGCCTGGCGCCGCCGGCGCTTCGCCCTGATGGCGCTGCACATAAAAATGGGTATCATTGAGTGCGACAAATGGAAATATCTGATAACATTTCATTAGACTCGGATGAATGGGCGTTTCTGAAAATATTGCGATTAAAGCCCGCTGCTTTGCGCAAAACATATGGAGCACAGATAGACTAATCATCAGCAAAAAGTAAACGGGGGCAGAAGCGATGTTTTCTTCAAATAAACACGACTTTTAAGCGTTCAATGTAACATTCAAAAAATCTAGGTTCCCAATACCCCCCATGCTGGCGAGATGACCGGGGTTGTGGGGGGGAGGGGGGGGGGCGATGACACGAGTCCGAAATCGATAAAAGCAAATAGATATTTATACTAATTTACTTTTAAGTAAATAAGTATAATTTTCTAATCGCTTCAACTTAAAAGTAGCGGCAAAATCAATGTCAGATGCAGCTGAATCGTTTCGAATGTGTTGCCAGTCATGAACAAAAAGCAAGATAGCTTGTTTCTTACCGAATTAAATAACAAAGCAGCGCAAAATGTGTTGAGATGTTACAACCTTAGCGCCTCGCGGCGCTGGGACGCGTCCTTCCTGGCTACGTGCGTCGACAGTGACACAAGGTTAACACAGACGGTAGTGCGAGTCGAGGGAGACGCTATGCTTGCCGAAGAATCCTTCGCTGGTCCCATGGCTCGCGCTTTTGTGGGCGCTCAAAAAGTCAAATGGTCACGAGCAAAATGAATTGTCAGATCTGAACCGATATTTGAATGTTTTCATTAACTATCGAAAATACTGTCTTAAAATATATGTTTTCTTAAAAAGTTAAATGTTTTTGCTTTATGCAAATAGAGCAGTTTTTTTCAAAATATGCCCCCAATTTGGAAGCTTTTGTGGTGCAGAATTTTAAAAACGTCGATGGCTCATCAAGCACCATGAGCCACAATAAGATTATGTACACTACATAATTATGTAAGATTAATCTTTTTGTTGCTCATGATGATCGATGTATCGAGATAAAACTTTTGTTTGCTTTCTTACGGTTTTTTCAAGGTGTGATGAAATTCTCCAAGCAGACGCGATGAAATGCGCTAAGCAGGGGGTAGCAATTACCGTTGTAAGCCTTAAAGTGGAAATTCCACATTATCTCGGCTGTTACCGTTGTAAGCTTTAGAGTGGTTAGGACCATCGTAACGTCACCTGGGGGGTGGTAGGGGGTACGCCTACAGCGAGCATGCGTGATTTAATTCTTATATCACGCATGCTCGATATAATTTTCATCGAGCATGCGTGATGTAAGAATTATTTCACGCAAAAACGTACAGTATGATCATATGCGTGATTTAATTCTCAAGCATGCGTGATATAAGCATATATCGAGCATGCGTGATACAATAATCTTATATCACGCATGCTCGATGTAAGATATGTTTTAAATCAAGCATGCGTGGTTTAGTGTTATATCAAGCATGCGTGATATAAGCTTATATCGAGCATGCGCGTTTTAAATATGAAATCACACATAAAGGAGTAGAGCGAATACTTAGGAGTATTCGCTGTATTCGATTATACTTTGTTCGGGAAAAGAACTTATAAGTTATTTATATGTGTAATCGGCATTTATTGTGTAGCAGGCCAATGTAGAGCTGTCCAAGGCGCCCTTTCAGATAGCTCTTACTCTTATTGTCTATTTAATGACCAAAATTCCTATATAATCGGCATTTATTGTGTAGAAGGCCAATGTACAGCTGTCCAAGGCGCCCTTTCAGGTAGCTTTTACTCTTATTGCCTAATTAGTGACCGAAATTCGGGCGGTATACCGCCATTATAATGATGAGAAAAGCTGAGAGTGAGTAATAGCAAGTGCCTACTGTAGCTTCAAAATGACTGCTAGCCACATAACGTGGTTATCGTTTCGTGCACAAACGGGCGTTGTGCATCATTCTGGTTCAGGTTATCTATCCTGCGTCAATATTTACAGTCGGACTCACCAAAAGTCTTGGCACGGTCTTGATGGGCCGACCGAAATCGATGCGCCAGAAATGGCGCATTTATGGAATAATCGTATGATTATTCCAGAAATGCGCGTTTTTTGGCACATCTATTTTGGACAATATTATCGGCTTACAATGGAAAAGAAGGGAGTAGGTGAGTTGCCCTCATGCCATGAGGACAAACACTATGAAAGTGATGAAATACGATATCTGGCACCCACCCAGCTGCGGCTTGTGTAAGCTCACCTACTCTCTTCCTTTTCATTAGTAATATAGTAAAGAGTAACATTTACTATGCGCCCAAGCTGGCCATAGTTCTGAAGCCTGGGTGCTAAGCTGCGTTTTTAAATAATAAAAACATAGAGCACTTCTATGTGCCCAAGTTGGCCACAGTTCTGAAGTCTGGGTGCTGAGCTGCTCTTTAATGAATTTTATTTCTTATTTTAGCACGACCTTTCGTGGCTTTTGTGTGTAAACTATCCTTAGAGCAAATGCAGCTGCCATATTGCGGCTTATAATAGTGCGAACGGCCTTTGAGCTAGCCGCGAAGAGGTATCTAAGTATACTATGTCGATTGACATAAACCACCAACGCTAGCTAGAATACTATCCAAGAGATATCTCTGAACATGTATTTTAGTCTTCATTACGTAGAAAAGGTTAACTGAGCTCCTCCACACCTACTTTTCATGGTGTATAATATACCGCTGGAGATACTGTACTTTATTTTAATCCAGTATCTACAGCAGTATCAATGAAGAACATTATGGACCTACAACAAACGACAGAGGAAATCAAACGAGTTCAGCTTGAATAAGGTTTACTACCGTGGCGCCGAAATCACGTCTGTAAAGTGCAAACCACATAAACCACATTCAGTTTGTGCCAAATTGCCCAAAGCGCATATGGTAATGTGTCTAAAATCGTCTAAAAAGCGCATTACGTAATGTTGTCGTGGCTATTTAAGTCTAATGGGGTAAAAACACCCAATGTACACTGTACATTAGCGACATTGGGCTTTCCTCAAAGGTACCTTAAGATATGCGCATGTCGCATGCACATCGCACTGAACTATGTATAGCTGTGCAAACAACGGTGCGTACATCACACGCATATCACACTGTACGGTGTAGAAAAAGACATGCGGATATGAGTACCCGACACATCAGACACATGTCCGATGCATAATTCCGCAGTCACGCGTGCTTACATCTCATTTATATCCACTAGAGCGACAAAACCCAACAGTATTTTTTAAATTTTGCTTTATTTAACGTAAGTCAAATACCAAAATTATCGTCGGAGTTTTGCCAAAATTAACGCAAGTGGCCAACGATTTCTAAAAACATGTGTAGCGTATGTTACGGAACACAGGACAGTTGCCATAATTTTTGCAAGTCAGGGACATTCCTGTTCATGGGCCAAGCACGACACCGTAACATACCCAGATTGCAAACGCGCAACCACTTACGTAAGTTAAATTACATATGAGTTGTTCTTATAATTCCATATGGAATTATAAGAACAACTCTTGTACAGAAGATTTCTCATCAAGTGGAGACAACACGAATCACTGCCACGCATTCGTTGCGGTATTCGGAGGTTACCACACTTGCGTGCTTTTCGCAGCAAATTTATGAGTTTTTATTTTTCGAAGAGTTTTTATTTTTTGCACTGTGTCATTACAGCATCTTATGCTATTAATATGGCACAGTGCAACCACAAACAGAAACAATTTTGCATCACATCGCCAAAGTAAGCCACGGTGTACTCTGTCGTCACGTGTCGTTTCATTCGTCTCAATTTGTCGTTGCATTCGTCGTAATTTGTCGTTTCATTCGTCGTAGATCGTCTTTTCATTCATCGTAATTTCCTATGCCTTTTTGACTGAAACTCGTAAGATTTTGACTGTAGAACGCGCTTTTATTAAC
>JAULCF010684023.1:0-10106 GCA_032361265.1 Devaleraea mollis | reverse complement strand
AAAGTCTTAAAAGTCAACACAAGATTGTTAACAATCTTGTGTTGACTTTTAACGCAGTCACAACTAAAACTAAAAAAAACTTGACTTAAAAAAAAAAACAGTCAACACAAGATTGTTAACAATCTTGTGTTGACTTTTAGGACTTTTAAGTCAACACAAGATTGTTAACGCAGTCACAACTAAAACTAAAAAAAACTTTTAAGTCAACACAAGATTGTTAACGCAGTCACAACTAAAACTAAAAGCAAATTTGTTGGTAAACAACTATGTTCGTTTATTATTCAAGCGCTCTCTATCTCAAGCACTTCTACCAAAAGGAAGAGTAAGCTGTTACATCTCCATCAGCGTTTGACCCCATTGCCATTTTTGTCTAAAGTAACGCGTAGTAGCTCAAAGTCAATCGGATTTGGCCGCATGCATTTCAAAAAGCTCCAGTGCTCGCGACCGCAGCAAATATATCACAAGCTTTCATTTCCACAATTTGCTTATTATCTAATAGATTTACAAGAAAGCAAGGTGATTGCAAAACGAATTCGGTACAGTATTTCGAGCCGTATTATAATTCCGCCTCGCAACTTCTCCCGTCCTGGCACGCGGAGCACACCAAAAGTTCGCGATTTCTTCGCGTAACTCGAGCTCCAGTCTGTAAAGCCTGTACTTTAGCAACAAGTCGCGCTTTGTTGCCAACTCCACACATAGCATTAGTAAGCAGAGCGGCGCGCAGTTTGGCGACAGTCATCTTACTCGCTTCAGCAGATTTCCACTCCTCTTCAGGCTCCGCATCACAATCCTCGGAATCATTTTCTTTGACAACCACCTCTTCACTCGGACCAGCCAATGCTTCCTCCAGTCGAGACTTAAGGAATTCTTTCTTACCAGCAGTTGAAAGGTCTCGTCTTGCCAACTCTTCTCGCAAAGCAGCTACAGTCATCGCCGAAATATCAAGGACGCTATCGTTTGAAACTGACTCATCTGGAAACGGCTCGCTTGGAACTGGCTCTTCGACAGCTTCCTCTTCAGCGGTCAAGTCGAAGTCAGACAATCTAGCGACAAGTTCGCTCTTTTTGCCAACACTGCTGATTTCTTTCTCCTCGCATAGAGCGCGCAAGGCCTTCACAAGCAGAGATGAATAGTCGACGCTGGACGGTTCCTCGCTTTCGGCGTCCTTCTTGTCCTCCGTAGTCAGCTCACCTTCAGGCACCTTTTCCATCTCTTCAATTCCACCCTCGTCCTCGGACGAAGCTGGATCGGCTTGCTCGTTGCATGTCTGCAATCTTTCGACAAGATCTGCCTTTCGGCCGCCAGTATCTAGGTCTTGATCCTTCAGCATTTTTCGCAACTCGTTCACTGTATGCTTCATCAAGGAATCGAAAGATAGCTCGGAACTCTCCATATTCTGGTCCTCGACATCACCAACAATTTTCTCCTCAGCCTCTACCTCGCTAATTTCATTCTCTTCAGCAACAGTCTGCTTGCTTTGGTCGGAAGGTGCCTCTTTCCCTGCATATTCTTCTTTGACAGCATCCTGAGCGGCATCACCATGAAGAACGGAAAGGGCCAATTCGACAAGAGCTGCCTTGCGAAGACCATTGCAGGGGTGACCCAAGCCAGTCACAAGTTCGCGCAACTCTTTCACAGTCCATTTGCTGTAGTCAGGTATTGACACGACGGCAGCGGGACCCTCGGCCTCCACAGCCGACTCCTTCAGGATCGGCGAGCTGAGTGCGACTGCTGTTGGCGGAGCAGGTGACTTTGAAGGAGTCCTAGGCTGAGAGCGCATAGAAGGTGAAGATTTCGGGGCAAGAGCTTGTCCAGACTTCCGTGAGGGTTTTCGGCCAGACATAGAAGTGCGGGACTTTGATTGCATGACAGGAACCTCTTCAAAACGCCGAGACAAACTGGCAGGGGATTTCGCAGGCGTGGCATGACTTGGTGTCAGCCCCTGTTCAGATTGACGCCTAGAATTTTTGCTTGACGTTGAGTTGCGGCTATTCACGAGCTCCACAGCCTGAGCCTTTTCATCACTGAGCGAAGGTGGTGCGAAGTTCGGAGCGGCAGTAGCTGGCCGTGCCTTGAGCGGTATTTCAGCTCGCTGAGAAAGAGTTTGTTCGGACTGGCGTCTATGTTTCCGGCCAGACGTGGAGGTGCGCACTGCAACTGATGCGACAATGCCCTCATCGGTTTTTAGCTCCTCAGTAGTAACAGCAGGCTCTTCAACATGATCGGACGGGACCGGAGGATCAGCTGCATCCGCCTTCTTCGCACTGCCTCGGAAAACGGCACTTAACCGTCCAAGGAATGATTGCCGTTGAGGCGCTTCCACCATCAAAAGTTCGTCAACCTCAGGTGAATCGTGCACCGGAATAATGTTATCATCGGAAGACGAGTCGTTGCCGGACTCTTCACCGCGGTCGTCATCGCTACCACCACTACCCTCATTCAAATCTGATTCGTCGTTTGACTCAACGCTATCATCTTGATCCATAACATCATTCACGGCGATGCTGCCAGCCAGTTCGAGTTCCGGTGCATCTTCACTGCTCTCCAAGGACGCTTCTAGGCTCCCAACAGAATCACTATCCGCATCAACCGCAGCTTCATCAGATTCGGGAGAACTGGCACTTCCATCATCGCTTTCTTTTTTCACACTTCCGGTGAACATCGCACTAAAAGCTCGGCCAAGGAGCGAGCGACGCTTGGGAGTTTCCTCTGTGGCTGCTGCTTCGGTGTCATGCGCGGGTATCTCAGCATTATGACCACTTTCCCCGGAAACGTCATCGCCATCAGCCTCAAGATCGTCATTTTCGTCTGTCTCGCGGGATTCATCATCACCTCCGCTTCCAGATGCATCATTTTCACCCAAATCCTGAGAACTGAGGCTACCATCGGCCTCATCTAATTCACTGGCATCCTCGTCATTGGATTGACTGTTATCGACGGATTCGGAGACTTCTCCTTCATCTCCTTCATCAGATGCGCCACCCTCCTCAGCCTCGAAGACATCGTATTCCAACGAGTCATCTTCACTGTTCTCGGCGTTAACATCTTCTTCTTCACTAGCCTCAAACACATCATAGTCCATAACTTCATCGTCCTCATCATTGACCTGGAAACTGGAACGTGCTGCTCGAGGTCCAGGGGTTGCAGCCCGAGGGACGGCTGTGCTTTCATTCGGCAGCGTCGAGACATCTTCAGGGGCCGAAGCGCCGCTTAGACGCCGAAGGACGCTGCTTGCTAAACCACCAAGTAAGCTGTTACGACTAGGAGGCGTTGCTGTCTCAGTGCCAGAAGAATCAACACGTTGAGGAGCAATGTCGGCTGCAGACTCGCTTTCAGTGAACGGAATAGAAAGCAAGGCCTGGTCAGACAACGAGGAACTGTCAGTGCTCCTCGTGGAATCCCCTTCCCCTTTTTCATACTCGTCCGCATCTTCCTCGCCCTCTTCCCCTTCCTCTTTCTCCTCCACTGTATCAGTTTTCGGCGGACCGTTCGTCAACAACGGTACAGCTGGCCTCGTCGGATAGAAATAACTTCCAAGCATCCCGAGGGGTGTATTAGGTGCTGGCCCAATGGCGCGATGAGTAGATGAGCCAGCCGTCTTAATGGCAACTGGACTACCAAGGGGAGCAACAAAACGCGCAGGTTGTTCATCCTCAGGCTCATCAAACGTAAGAGGGGCAACAAAGTTTCGCTGCCAGGCAGCCGGTGAGCCTTTCGCAACAGGAGAACTGGCCATCGGAATTCTTCTTGCGGAAGGAGATCTCATTTTAGGCGGCGGAGAGTAGTGTGGGCCTGAGGGCAGTTCGATATTTTCGCCGACAGAATCTGCAAACAAGACCGACTTTCGGACATCGACAGGACGCCGACTTACTTTCCTGGCGCTTTTCGAAATGGCTGATCGCGGCTTCTGAGAGAGACATTCCTTCTGCTTTGTCGAGTGGCGAATTTGGCGCTCAGGAGTCGACTGCCGATTTGCATCTGGAGACACTGAACGACGACGGACTGGTCCAAGGCGGCTATCAGTAGCTGCGCGTGCCGGTTTCGCTCGAGGAACCATGCCAGCGGCTGGTGTCATGCCTGCCCACATAATTTCAGACTCGTCTTCTGCACCACTAGCACTGCCAACACCAGATAAACTAGCTGGTCGAGACCTGGCCTTCCCTTTGCCAGCAGTGCGAGAGGCAGATAAGCTCGCGCCCATGAAGCGAGACTTTGCCGCCTCTACACTAGGCACGGGCATTGGCCGCCTCGCAGAAGTTACAGACGACCTTCTCTGCGTATCAGCCTTTGGCGTTACAGGAGGTGATTCACTCTCCAAGCGATCAGGCTGGGATACTTCGTGTGATGGAAGATCTTCTTGCAAGGATTGCTGGAGCAGAGCTAAGAGAGCGAGCTGTTCCTCTTTGCTTCCCAAGGACTTCCGCGGTTGGCTAGGCTCCTCACTGGCTCCGCCGGTGTCAGTCTTATCATCGACACTGGCCCCAATGTCGTTATCATCGCCTTCCCACTCACCACCCTCAACTCCAGTATCAGATAGATCCAGCGGGGTGACATCCTTCGGTGTCCCAACCCTCACCCCCTCTGGCGCAGCGCCAACGTTCCTCCGAGGTTGAGCCACGACTCGCGCAGGTGTTACATGCGCCAACGCATCTCTGTGTGAAAGCCCAGTCCTCGCCGGCTTGGTCCCAGTCTTCGCACGCTTACTTAACGACTCATACAGCGGCGACTCTGCCGCCACGCGCTTGTTAATCCGAGCACTGTCCTGGCGATCCTTCGTTCTCGGGGTCACTGGCGCCTCACCTTCGCTCCTCCTCGAAACAGCAGGCGTGACAGACCTGTATGCCGGCATTCTCGCACTTGCTCCCTCTCTCGGTGCTTTGACAGCCGAATGAGCCCGCCTGGGCCCCCCTACGGAACTGGCCGGTCTGCGAGCGACTGGAGGGCGCCTTGGTGCTGTCGCAGCCCTCCTCGGTGTCATAGTACGCATCTCCTCATCCGCAATAAATCTCGCCCCAGATCCAGGAACGAAAGCGTCCGTCGCACGAGCCGCTGACAGCGCCCGTCGCGGCGTGTGCAGCCTCTCAGCGTCAGTCATCGCCAGAGCGCCGTCATCATCCACAAAGTTCTGAGTGACAGCTGGCCGCCGCGGAGTCTGCGCGCGGCGCGCTGAACTGACTGGGCCGACAGAGTACGTCGGCGCATCCGCCTGGAATTTAGCACGACGAGGCGTCATTTGCTCATGAAGGGGCCTCTGGGGCGTAGCACGGCCTGGCGGGCGGACGGCACTGCCCTGCTCCCTGGCGAAGACATTCTGCTTCGGCGACGGGGTAGTGCACGTATCGTCGCCGTCATCGTTTGCCTCACCAGCGGTGGCGCGACTGACGAGCCCTGCCGCGGGCCGGCGCAGCGCCTGGACAGCAGACTTGGACATGAGGGGCGAGCGCTCACGGCTGGGCGAGCCGGCCATGTTGTGGCGCGGGCGTGAGCGCTCTGTGGCGGGCGTCCTCGGCGTCGATGGCGAGCCGCTCTTCTTTTTCTTGCGCGGCGAGACCATGTTGCGGAAGAACTGCGCCTGCACCTCACTCGCGCCCAGCGACAGCCTCCTCGTCGTCATGAAGGTGTGTGTGCGCGCGGGTTCCTGGAACTTCTCGGCGTCCTTCTCGACGACGAGCGACGCGCGGCGGGCGCGGCCGGCGGGCGAGTGCTGGCGCTTGGACGGCGTCGACGCTGTTTTGGCGGCTTTGCGGGCGCTCGCAGCGCGGGCGGCGGCGGCACGCGGCGTAACGTCGGTCTCGAAGCGGAAGTTGCGTTCGCCGATGATGAAGACGTCGCCGGACACCAGGGCGGCTTCGTCGTCTTTGAAGAGCGACTTCTTCTTGGCCGGAAAGACTGTCGGCAAGTCGTCGTCGAGGCCGAACAGCTTCGCGCCGCTTTCGGGGTCGTCAACGACGAGGGCGTGCAAATTGGCCACGCCGCGCGAGTGGATGATGATGTCGCACTCCGGGTGGGAGCCAAGGGTGCACCAGTTGCGCGTTTCCTCGAGCTCGTAGTGCTGGCCATCGCCGCCCGTCGTCTTGACGACGACGACGGAGGCCGGCATGGCTGGTTGGTTGACTGGTTCGCTGAGATGGGTGACAGAAGGTGGAAGTGGAGTGCACGCGTGTACGCCCGGAGGACAAAGCTTGTCGGCGGTTCGCAGGAGTCACCGCTTATGCGTGGAGAAAGAGGCAAAGGCGGATTGCTAGCACTTGGGCTCGATTGACTGCGATGCCCGTTTTGCTTGCATTCTTCAAAAATCAATGCAGCAACCTGGCATCGAATGTGGCTTCGAAACAGCTTTGAAACGTTACAAAATTTCCTTCTCTTTTTGAATTCAAAAATTCCATTACCGCCCAATTTCAAATAATTTCGAGCCCGCCCTTTTCTAATCCATCTCCACACGTGTCACGGTGATTTTCTAGCCAATTGGAAAGTTGGCTAGTTTCGTCAAATTCGCTCTTGAGCGTTCACTGCATAATGCATACAGTATACGTGCTTGCCAATTGATACAAAATCGCTCTCGGCCCACTGCTCAGCCCACTGCTCAGCCACACAGTTTCAGTAGCGACCGAAAAAGTGTGGCTGAGAGACTTTTCACCCGACTTTTCCGGTCGCATCTGAAATTGTGTGGCTGAGAGCGAATTTTACCAATTGGCTAGAAAATCAGCGTTACAGTACCGCTGATTATCTTCGACGCATCTTTCTGATGAGACAGACGCATGAAATTGTGCTTGAGCTGTGCGTTTTTGGTTTGCTTCTGGAGCTCCGCACTCCATTTCATCACGTAATATCGTACGATGCTCATTATTTTGCTTTGTTTAGCGACGTTATTGTTTTGTCGGTTGCCATAATTCCGGCGGTAGCGCAGTCTCGACTTGACTTGGATTTCTTTTTAGCCGCATTGATGTCGACATCAACGTTTGTCGGCTTGGAGCGAGAGTAAAGGCAAATCATATTCCGGTGGTAGTGCGTACCGAGGTTATATAGACGTCCGCAGTGGTACTTTCAACGAGGAACAGAGGTTGGCAGTTCCTCCTTTGTAAGTGCGTCTGTCTACAATGTGCTTTTCGCTTGTCCTCATTGATTGAGGCTGGCAGCCGGTTTGTAAATCCGAACAAGTTGAAGCGCTGCGCGAGAACCCTTCTTGTGGAGACAGCTACAGTAGTACCAGCGCCGCCAGCGCTAAACAGTGTAAAAGACCTCTAGTTTTCAATGAAAAAATATACTTTGGTTATAAACCCCAGAAAATGTCTAGCGCACGCCAAGGCTTCGCAGACTGATCTTGGGGTTCTTGCGTGGATATCGAGAGCACCATTATGAATGGAGTATGGCCACACTTTATATAACCAGCGACCTTTTATTTGAGATGCAGCCATGTTCGCGTTCTGCAATGCTATCTGTGAACTTCTTAAGAAGGGTAAAGTCAGCTTACTGTATCCTGAAGCTTTTAGTGTGTTCCATGCAACAGTGCAGCCTTGCCTTAACAATCTGCTTTCGGTACAAGTCTTTAATCGTGCCTTTCTCTTGGCTTCAGAAAACAGAAACTGCTTATCAATTCGTTTCTAAAACATAACACACTTCCGTTAGTCCCACATGGGCTAAAGAATTTGTTGTGTAAACGATCTTTGAGCTTGACTAAAAATTACGCCACCTCGTGGCTTATTTGTGTAAATGACATTTGATCTGGAATAAGATGCGCAGTGGGCAAGAACAGGTGGTGATATACCATCGTATCGTATCGATATAGTTCAAGACCATTAAACAAAACATCCCTTTGCTTGTTACATTAAGCTGTGCAATGTGTGTTATGCGATGAGGAAGGGGATATCAACGGTGGCGGCTATGAAGTGCTCGCGACGTCGTTTTCCAAAAAGTCTCTGACGAAGGGTTAGGATTTCTATCCAGAAAAGGATTAGCAACGCGGGTTGGCCAGGCCAAGCTTTCGGACTGTTGCTCACTTAAATGGCGCCAATTAAAAAGCCCTCAAAGAACCTGAGGAATCGTACAATTGTACAATTACTAATCGCCTTCTTGAGGCTTAGCTGTATAGACTTCTATACAGATCGTACGATCTTTAAGCTGTAAAAGTGAATGGTATTATCGTTTAGAAAATTTCTTCTGGCTCTTCTTCTATTGTTTCGAGTGCGCATTCTGCAGACTCAGCTTCGCGTTCGGTGCGCCCAGCAGATTCGTTCGATAGTTCCTTTGACACCTCTCTTGGCGCGTTTTCTTGTGCTATTCTGGGATTAAATATGTCTGCGTGCTCAACTCTGACGAACTCATTCTCATTAAGGAATCGATCTAGACCCCAGATCTGATCTGGATTAACAGCCTCAGTGCTCGAATTAAATTCAAGAAGCCATTTCGGAACTTGAGACTTATTCTCAGCAATTTCTGCAATTTCTATAGCCTGATCTGGCCCAGACATGAAGACATACTTGTCCTTACGGGGGGTAAACTTGTTTGCTGCGTTGAAGCACGTCGCCAGAACAGGGGAGAGTCCAAAGATGAAAAACTGTTCTTCAGTTGCAGCAGGGAATAACTTCTCAAGGTAGCCTACTAAAGTGCGCTCAAATTTTATATGTCCTGATAAGAACAAGAACAGAAATTAAAAATGTTAATAAGACAAGCAAAGCGTCCGCAACACGAGAATTGGACGCTGAAACAGAAGGGTTCAGATTTGGAGAGAGGTAGCTCGCGTTTGAGAAATGCGCTCACCGTCCAAAAATCCCTGTCCTCGCAAGTCAAAGCACATAACGCATCGGGTTGGTAATACTTTGCATGACAACCGCTTTCTCGCAAAAGACTCGAATAAAAAAATGGAAGAGCGGAGAGCGGAGTACCACTCCTGCGTTCCTTCGCGTAGTCCCCTTCTGCTTCCAAATCCTCCTAGTCCAGAGTTCGCTATCCCGGTTCTCACCCAAAGAATGGGGAATCCTCCACTTGAACCAGATATTTCCCAGTGACCTGATATCCATAAAGTTCATGTTGTAGTGGTCAGGTTGCAGCAAATTGAAGAATGTCCGGGAAATGTGTTAGGTCAAAAGGCATGCAAATGAAACGAAAAGAAAAGCGTTTGTACACAACAAACCTGCGCAGACTCGCTTCACAAAGTTATCGACATTCATTTTCTTTTCAACCTCCTTCAAACTATTGTGAGCGAGTATAGAAAATTGCAGCATCTCGAGCACTTTTGCCGACGTCGAGGATTTGTTTGCCTTTAGGATTTCTTCCAAATACTCTTCTCTGAAACCTTGCTGAATATGATACATACATCCTTTCTTTTTCGCTTCTGCATATATATCGCGAAGACAGGGCGACACGGCGGCCGCCGTTCCGGGACCCAAGTCAAAGTCGTTTAAACCCGACATGTATTTGGTCAGGAGCAGACGGGGCCGCACAACCGATTAAAAAAATCTAATATCAGCAGGAAGTTTGTTGCCTTCGTACGATCGTTATACCACCCACTTCCTATACTTGTACCTTAAGCAACTATTTGCTGCACAACCTCAGTAAATATGAAAATAGACGCAGTAGATGGAACCAATTGGTGCTAAATTCAGTCATGACATGATGAATCATTCCTTTGCAATTGCCCAGAAATGGGTAGGGGGTAGCCATTTCTGGGAAGGCCGAATTTCCAGAAATGGGACCCCCTACGTAGGGTAGCTATATCCATATCTTTTTTTAAAAGCTTTTATGAAAGCGTTTTTATTAATGAATATCTGGCGATATCGCATCTATTGGGTACCCGCGCAGCACTTAATATTACTATAGTGGAACTCATGTATCCTGAAGCCCATATTACGTACTGTGTCGGGAAATCCGTACTAGCTTCTACGTACACTAAAAAAGAGCTACGCGATGTATGAAAAAGGTCCAGTCACAAAGATTATGATAAGGAAAAGATACGGACAACCAGAGCCAGAGAGCCGTCCATTATCAGTGTGATTGAAATCTCAAGGTGTACAGTACCAAATAATTGAGGAACCTACATTCCTTCTGTATCTCCGGAGAATATCATACTGTACTAAGAAGTTCGAAGATCTGAATACTTTCTGCGTACA
>JAULCF010683912.1:0-10108 GCA_032361265.1 Devaleraea mollis | reverse complement strand
AATCAAAGACACAGTGTCACCTGCTTTCAAGGGTGACCAAGGTAACGTAGGGGTCCTCGAAGATTTCTTACCGGAAGGTATAGCACCATTTAGATTAACTCCGTCACCTTTGCGCCCGTAAGATTCGAATGACAACAAAGCCATCAACAGAACTTAATTCCTGGTGCAACAAGAGCTCAAGGATCTTTAATCCCTATGTAAAATGCGGTTGTGAAATTTAACGTTATCACCGTCCATTAATCGCTCATGAAGTGACTCACATTGCAATGCATCCTTGAAAAATTCATTGACTTCAGACCAAGACTCAGGCCCCGAAACCACCCAAACAGCCACTACCGTTCCCTCGAAAGAGGTACTATCCGATCATTCTCTTGCAGCGACAGCATTAAATACAAAGGCGTCTCCCGATGATGACGGAGTGTATTCGTTTCCAGTACTCAATGGCGATATTTCAGTACATTCTTGAAAAATAATATCCTGAGACCGATCAAAGGAATTATCCGTAATAAAACACAGGTGATCAGCAGCACTTACAGACGTTCGCTTGATTCGCCCTTCGTTAACAGCCTCCTCTTCATCGAAATTTCCTGACACTTGTGAAACAACCTCCCAGCTTGCAACGTCAGGTAGAAGTGCACCAATTCTGTTCGAAAAATTATACTGCAAGCGCCTCGCTGCAACAGCAGGAATCTGATATATTGAGAATTCATCTGTAGCTTCTTTATCCACCTCCTTCATAATTGAGTGGAAAATCCCTGGAGTAAGCATGTCGAACCTAATAAAACCTTCCAGTGAAGCCACAGCGACGAACCCTCCGGATAAACCAGCTCGAACTTCAATTGGACAACTTCTCCCTCCCTCAAGTGAAGCTAACTGATCTTCCTGTGCGTTGGTATCAACAGGCGTACCATTTTTCACTTCAATCCGGCTTGGTAGGGAACCACTTATGCGATTTTATGCGGAGAATGGGCTAAGGCTGTCGTCGAATTACCTTCTTTTGCAAGCGTTACCCCGCCCGATATGCCCACAGCGAAATCCCCAGATCCCGAAATATCGTTTCCTTCTTCACAAGCATCAGTTTCTGTCACTCCTACCTCAACTTCATCTGGAATTGGAGAGTTATTTGCGTTCTCGGATTTCCCGAGCTCAATATTCGTCGACGAAGATCTTCAGAGCTTCCCTCGCCTTTCTCGCCTCCTTCAAGGAGTGAAGTTCACAACCTTCGTACCCCCTGTTTTGGTGGTGTTGATTGGCACGATATAGTACGTCAAACGCATGGTGACACTATCAAGTAACGAGGGTAGAAATCTCTCAATTGTTCTACGAGATGGAGCGATGAATGGTTTGGTCTTAAGACTGTAGCTGGCGCAATAGACGCCAATTCTGTCGTGACGAAAGACAGATCCACGCCATGCATTATCCTCTAGGAAAGAAGGGTTTGATACAGCCAAAGACAGGACACCGACCATATCATCGTAATCCTTCCCCTTTCAGCGTTTGCTTCCAACCAAATAGAGAATTCCCCATAAGATAAGGAAAGATCTTATTGGCTCTTGTTTGTCGCTGCAGTCTTTTCCTCCGGCCCTTCTTAACGCCAATGTCATCGAAGCCAAGCGTTTATACAAGTCATTTTCTGAACTATACACATTCCTGACTGCACCATCTCTCCATAGCGACACATCACTCGTGTCTTCTCCGGCCACGTTTTCATATTCGTTTGGTATTCACTGCGACTGCACTTCGTCGCCTTGTCCATCCGACGCAAACGACGACGCGGAATCATCATCCCCTTCCAATCCGGACTGCCCATTCCTCAAAAACGAAAAACAATGACTCACATTCAACCGCTTCACACCACATCCAACAAAACCCACGGGTGTCTGGAATGCAGTTAAATCAGTGCCAGCAGGAAGACCAACTCGATCAAAGTCCGCGGATGCAGAGCTTCTATCTGACAAGAGCGCATGCGCGGAAATAGCCCGTTCATCATCATGGCGGTCAACGATTGGCTTATATATGGGCGAAAACTCAGCAGCGTCGCTGAAACTGCTGCTGCTTTTCTCATTGTATCGGCGACGAACCCTTTTCGTGGGCGGTATGATGACAGAATCACTATCTGAATCACTGCTGTATGTAGACATTGCAGCCGTTTGTTCTTCACGGAAGATGATGACTCTCGACAAGGAACCAGAAAAATACAGTGCAAATGTGAATGGCGGGTGTGTTCGGGAAATGGCAAGCTGAGTCCATAGCACGACGGAGTAAAGTTAGATCCCGGTTGACCACGACGTCACGTCGCAAGACTTCAGTGTTGCTGATGGTATGCGACTAGCCAAACTTTTACGTGACCAGCAATGGTCAGTACAGTGAAGGTCCTTTGACGGAAGGATAGCACGGCCACTTAGATCAATTTCCGGAGCCAAGATCATTCACGATCAATACTTGTCATATTGCCATGATGTAACAGGACATGCTTGGCTGACTCCAGTGAATCAACATTCCATATAAAATCAAGTACCATTCTTCACTAAACCCAGGACTCCTTCCATTCTGACATCTTCGCCTGCATAACTCCTCCTTCTTCTTCCAATCCGAACCGCGGGTCCGCATCCCTTGTATGGATGGAGTTTGTAAGAGGGACAACGACGTTCTTGTTCTCGAAATAGCAGTGACCTCGAATTAGATCCTTCTGCCTACAAACAACTCTCAGTAAAGGGCCACATGTACCGTCGCACTTGCAATCAGCTGACGTACTACCAACGAAGCAACCGCGCTTGTGTGACATCAATTTTGAAATTGAACCCATAACATCAGAGGCCCATTTCTCACCCTCAATCGATAGACGTAGCAGCGACAGTAAATATTCATCGCCTGCATGCGTCCAGTCGTTACGCATGACCGCGATGGAATTAGGTTTGATATATAATTGCGAATACTTAGCGTCCGCAACCGCAGCGTTGAAAGTCCAAAAAGGAGCGTTCATGAAATGCATACCCCCTCTGATAATGCGGATAGTTGCCCCGTGCTCACCAGTTATAATGCTGAAAATCCCAATGTCTGATTCCTTCCCGCACAAACCGGGATGAAATGGTTCTGCGCCAGCTGAGACCAATGGCAGGTCTACATGCACGCGCTTAGCAGGACAACCCAAATGGGTGTTGCACCTGTACCGCTTATCCAAGGCATTCTTCATATCTGGCGCAATACTGGCGAGTATCTTCGAACCCCAAGGAACTATCTCCGCGTCAATAGAATCGGGGTTTCCAACCTCCGCTAGACCACATAATCGACTGATCACGGCTGCAAGCACACAATCTCCTTCGCCTTTTGAGACGTAGGCTCTGTGAGGAGGTCTCATACCTGATCTGCTCCCCGTCGCCTCTTCCAAGTTCTGAATTGCATCCGGCCTAGTCATTGCGCGACCAAACCGATTGCCCAAGTCACCGCTTTGTTCATCCGGGGCGTTGATCATTGACTCCCACATCGAATTGCCTCACACGGAGATAACGTTCATATCAACAGCAGGAAGAAAATCGGAGTAATAAGCCTTTGAGCCTGAAAGAACAGTCCCGTCTAAATCTCGCGGAAGAAGGGCTTCTTCCAAAATTGTAGCTGCACCACTGACAAGATCAGTCCATCTCATCGCTTCTCCAGGTAAACGGAACGCAGATGCAGTCGAACTGGCATCATTGCGAGCACTTTCAGACGAAACCCAACGGCATGTCGACTTTTCCATGTTTCGAGAGTCCAAGAAAACGCGCCGCGTATGCTCCTCAAATTTCTCCAACTCAGATGACACGAAAAGATACGGTGCGAAATTGCCATTCACGTCACCATAATTTGCATGTTGTATACACGCAGGCAGACACCTATGTCTCAGGTAGTGCTGTTTACGCTTATCAGTCTCATTCGCCGCAACTCCATTCCGAGACGCCCACACAGCTGCTTTCAAGGGATTGCGGTTACCCAGGGTAATTTCTAGCCTTTACACTGCAGCGCTAAGCACGGATGCATTTTACTGTTCTTCGAAGTCAGGTTCGTCGCTTCTCGGTGGAACCCCAGAACTACGGCCCCATTCTCGGTTTCCCTTGCGAGGTCTATTCGTGACAGAGGGAGAAATACTTGATTCGGGCTCCTCCAACCTCGGCGGCTTGGATTTTCTTTTCCGCGGTGGCATCGCCTTCCCAACATTCCCAACTCTTCTGGATTTAGACGAATGTTTTCCAGTTGTAGCAACATCCGATGCAATGAGCGCAATTTCCGGCTCGAGTGTCGGAGCATTCGCTCTTACGTAATACCTCGAGAAATCATCGCATCGTTCCTGGCATTTTCGCAAGCGAGTCTCATGAGTTGGCAGGATTGACGCGAACCTCCTTCCACACCTCTCCGTCATGTTTTTTCACTCACTTGCGAAAGCCGCCATTGCAGCCTTCGCCATTGATTTACACCTCTTCTCAATATTTTCGTAGGTTGAGTGTTCCGGTTGCAACTCAGTGAATACGTGCAGCGCAGAGTCCAACGATTGCCTAGCGGTCATAACCAAGCGAGAACTGATCACTATTCTCCTCCCTCTGACCTGAACGACCGACAGACGCGTCACGGCGTTACACGCCACGCAATCCAAACTATCCTCGAACACGTTCCGATCGGAGTATGAAAACAATCGTGGATCATCGGATTCGGCGCGTCTCAAAATCCATGCAAACGCCAGCGGCCTCAACACAGAACTCGCTTCAGAACCAACAACGCCCACAGCCGGGATAAGACTTAGATTCATACCCATGAATTCTGCCACTTCCACAAAATAATTCTCGTCCCATCCATGATCCAGCATCATGGAACTGAACACGTCCGCTAGCATTTTAGCCAGGGCGCGCATCGTTGAGTCATAAGGCTGTGTGACGACATCCGTTCGCACGGGCCGCGTCAAATCTCCGTTTGCCAGACTCCTTTCCAGGGACCTGAGAATTCCAAGTACTTGTTTCAAAACATTAACCTCTGACACCACTTCCTTTGTCTTGTAAAGGGTTGAATGTATTCTACGTATCGAACAGAAGAACGAACAACTTGCCCTGCATTTGTGAACATGGTGCAAACCTTTGCTAACATTTCCGCAAAGGTGCTCCGCCGAAGCAAGGAGCTCATCAACTGCCGAACCGCTTTCAACATCTGGAGTGTACATGATTAGTACAAACGCGTCTTGAACACTACAAGTGTTGCCAAATATGTGTTTGGCATTCTCATCATTTAAGGCATCGAAGAAAGATGTGTTGAGACTTTTCGAAATAGAGGACGGGAGCGAGATGAATACAACGAGTGCGAGAAAGAAACAAACTTGATCACAAATAGGGATCTGCGAAAAGGTATGCAGGGTTTATTGAAGCGTAACTACGATGCATCCCGCAATAACGCCATGTGGAAGAACGAGCTCAACAGCCGGGCAACTATGCTTCCGCCATGGAACGACAAAGATGAGCGGTATTAACACCTCCGCCGAGACTGTCGTCAGGGCAATGACCGACACCAATGCGGCATCAAGCGCCGACAGGGAGATTTCCAGCGTGACGCTGCACAGTCAGCCAGAAAACGTTTCCAAGGCGATGGCGACGACTACGATAAATTCAGCGAGTCGGAGCTGAAATACAGCCTACGGATTTATGGTGACAATAACCACATACTAAGCGGTACCACACGCTCCACTGTAGTAAAAAAGTGCCGCCTACATCTGTAAACCCTGAACTGCATATAAATTAAGCATAATATGCAAATCTCATATTATGAGATTTTTGGCAAAAAGTGTTTTGGCACGCATTACAGTTTTTTTTGCAATTGAACTGCACCACAAACACTGTACAATGTGTTTTGAGCCAGTTTTACACATACAACTGCAGAAATAGCGATATCACATACCGCAATGTCAAAGTATACTCTTTATGCCCGTAACGCACAGCCCAAAAGTGCCAAAAAATGCCGGGCGTATACATCTGCGTATGTTGCGCCTCATATGCGCATCGTGCCGACCTGGGACTTAGCCATGTGAAAATTCAACACAGATTGTACTAATAAATGACGTGGTCACCTCCCACGGATATTTTGTACTAGCTGCAAGATGTTAACTTACTTACGCTGCTAGTAAGTAAGTTAACATTTAGCAGCTAGTACGAATAATGACGGGGAAAGCCAGGCAGTGGCCGGCGGAAAACGCGTTGAATGCCGGACACTGCCTACTGCGGCAAGCCCGCAGCAAGGTGTGAGATCGTCGGCATGATGCCAGAGACAACTCACAAAATGCTGAGGGTGTGCCACCCGGCGTTAAGGAAACGCCATCACCGCGTGGCTGGAGTCACCGATAGCGCGTTCGGCGGTTAACGCTAAACACGATATCGGCAACTCCAGTCACACCTTGAAAGATGTAAACGCACGCCACTGCATGGCGAACCACGCGCTCAATAACGCCGAAAGCGCACTCGGTGACGCATGAAACTTTAGAAATGGTGCCGGTCACGCTCGCGGAGACGCCAGCCACGCTCTCGGCGCGCCGTCCACGCTCGCGTTCAACGCCAGACTCTGCCTTACATGGAACACCAGAAGCAGATAGTCAGGTACCAGAGGCTGGATTTAAGCGCTGACAAGGCGTGGGTGGCGTCGCCGAGAGAGCGCTCAGTTTTCGACGCTGAAAGCGCTATCTGCTACGCCATTCACTTTCGGATTCAAGAGCCTTGACGTCTTTCAACCTAGACACTGACTGCCGCCAATGGCGGTCCTCTGTTTGATTCCAGTAGCGGGTTACGCACTCAGAAACAACTCACGTGCTGTCGTAGACGACTATCATGCCCGAAAAGCTTCTTAAGACTCCCGTGTCGACGCCTGCCACGCTCTCGGCGACGCCGGTAAATCTCTCGGCGACAACCGGTCACGCTCGCGGCGACAACCGGTCACGATCTCGGCGACAACCGGTCACGCTCGCGGCGACGCAGGCGACGCTCTCGGTGACGACCATCGTCCACGATGGCCATGCTCTCGAAGATGCCGGCCACGTCCAAAACGATTTTGGCCTGTGTCGCCTAGTCGATGACACAGGCCACACTCGCGAAGACTCCCGTCACGTTCGCGGTGACGCCGGCCACACTCTCGAAAACGCCGGCCACACTCTCGACAACGCCGGACACGCTCTAGGCGACGCCGTTCACGCATTCTACGAAACCGTTCACGCTTTCGGTGACGCCGGACGTACTCTCGGAGACGCCGGCCGCGCAACGCTCGCGCCGATGCCGGCCACGCTCTTGGTGACGCCCGCCGCGCTCTCGGTGACGATGGCCACGCTCTCGGTTATTTCGGCCGCGATCATGGCGACGCGGGCTAGTATCCGCGTAGTACGCTTGCAAAGAAGCCGGCCACGATCTTGGCGATGCCGGCCACGCTCTAGGCGATGCTGATCACGAATTTTGCGATGCCTGCCAAGCCCACGGCGTCCACGCTTGTGGCAGTCACCGGCTACGCTCGCGGTTATGCAGGGCGCGACGTCGTCGAAGCCAGCAATTGAACGGCATTGAACGCGTCTCTTCTTGCATGCCTTTTAATTGCCGGCTCCGAATAGGGCACAGGAAAGGTGCGCATCTTCGTCGCCAACTCCGTTCACCCGCATCCACTTAGCCAGCGCCATGCCAAACATCGTATTGAACGGCGTGACTCCGGCTTCGGCCGGCAAGCCTCAGGCTTCAGGATATCTAATGCCATGCCCGAAGGGCGGGACAGGATCAAAAGAAGTCACCACAAATTCACAGCAGAAGTTCTAAATGTGTGGTGACTCTGGCGGGCGAGACAGATAAGGCGCTCTCATTTCGGACAGCCGCAATGTCTAAGTCAATAAGCGTCTTCAGAGATGAGTGTGACGTTGATATCTTGGAGGATCTTACTAAAACGTAGTACGTCGGGAAGAGCCAGAAGACTGGTTAAATCGGCTTGCCCTGATCTTAGAAAACTTCTCTTAAGATTTCCTCCCTTCAGGGATGCGTGTAAAGAGCCCAAAACTCCGTACACGTCCGTTTCAAATGGACGGAGCTGGAAGTCGCGCTTCGAGATGATCCTCTTGTCGGTATTCTGAATTAGCGCGACTTCTTGCTCGCGCTTGAGAAAATCCGAAAATTTGTCCTTCTCGGCGTCAAGAGCGGCAGCGCCAGGGATCTTGTAGATTCTGATCAGCTGATCTCTTGACTTTGCGTTGTCTGGCGTCTCTCCCCTCACGGTCAATTCGACGGCTGCAGACTTGAACGACGGGAGAGCGCTCCCAGGCCAGCCCTCTTTAGTGTTCATCGGCGCTATCGAGGGCTGGCCTGGGAGCTGCGACACGGCTCGCGCTGTGTCGACCTTCGACCGACGCAAGCGGGTATGGCTACCACGCGGGCAGGTAAGATGCCTATCACCCCGTTCTCGCATTCGAGGGTCGCCTACTAGACCCTAGAGACATAGTATGTCAAGGAGTGCTCGGGGAGGAACGGAAGCTCGGGCAGGATCTGGTTCGTCCACCTAAGCTGACGCTCGTCGAAATAACGCAGCGTCGGGACGTCTGCTCAAGTGGGGTCACACGGAAGATGTGTACGACCTGTGCAACCGGCTCCCATCGCCTTGGCACAGCCGCAGCCAGAATGCAAGCGTGAGGAGCTCGCAGTCTTGGAGAGCGTCATTTGTGGCCTGAGCGTCTGCGACGCGGGCACGCGCGAGTCCGATACACTTCCGCTAGATTGATATGTGGAGCGTCCGGTACGCCTCAAGGCATTTCTTTTGGATGCAGGTGAATACGCGCGCCCGAGAAAGGCCAGATGTTCCCATCTTCTCGATCGTCGGACGCGCGCGAAGCGTATCGAAAGTGAGCGTGGAGTCTGGGGATGGGAGATTGGCGTGCAGCAGGCTCGACTGGCTTCGCTTCCTGCGTCGGTAGCACGTGAAAGTTTTTAAGCAGGTGATACGAGCGGGAGACAATTGTCGCCTGGATCACAGTCAAGGCACCAGAGCCTCTCGACGAGATCCTTGGGTTTCCCGCTTGATCCAGGCTTACGAAGGGCGACGCATGCGGAGCAGAAGCACCAGCTAGCTCCTGAATTCATGGCCTCTAGGCGCCCGACGTCGGCATCCATGAAGATAGAGGATGTGACTTGGCTTTTGGTGCTGAGTGCCGCACGCAGGAACTCGAAGTAGAAGATGAAGTACACTCGCTTGGTGCGGATATATATGGCCGGGTGGGCGACACCCGGTAATACGTTGGGATCAGCGAAGCACGATGACAAGGGCCCCTGGACACCGTGCTCCGCTGACCCCAACCTATGACCGGGTGTCGCTGCCCGTGGCAGGGTGTGCAGGAAAACTCCGCGGCCTGGGCGGGCGAGCGCTGGCGGGGTGGAGGTTGGTGGGAGACGCGGGAGTGGGGTTTATGGTCGTCAATTCCTTGGTCTTGATGTTGGTCTTGGCCTTGGTCTTGCGGCGTCTTTCGAACAGCCACGATAAGAGGGATCATGCGAACCTCGCTGGGTGTAGACGCTCCCAATTCCCATCCCCGGTAGGCCCGACAGTTCGTCCCGCGCTTCCCAATATGCCGCTGCGCGGTAAGAAATCACGTTAGAAAGTTCTTCTGCTGTGAGTAAAGTAAAAGAGGACCCCCATATTCGACCCCTACCTCGGTTTTCACCTGCCCATCTGCGTGGAGGCTAGCAATAAAGGCTTCATCGCTCACACAGGAGCCTGCTTGCCCAGCCGGGATTTCCTCGGTCGGAGACGTGCAAGAGCTTGGAGAGGGTCGGGACGCTACTTCTAAAATAAAGAGCGGGGGGTGAAAGGTAGGATCGAGGGCGGCTGGTTGTTAGCACACGCCAGTGGTGGGTGGATCTGGTGCCGAAGAGGAGGAGGAGCCGGATTCGTCGTCGATTTTCGCGTCAGGGTTAGTAGAGCTCTCGGCGTCAGAGGTAGGAGGAGCAAGGGTGTAGGAGGCAGCGGTAACTGCGGCAGCGCTGTCGGACTCCTATTTCGACGTGCGAGAAAGGCTTCGCCTGAGCCGCTCAATCCGCAGGAGCTGCCTGGTATCGCGCCGTCATCACCAAGCATGAGTGACTCATGC
>JAULCF010683690.1:0-10113 GCA_032361265.1 Devaleraea mollis | reverse complement strand
GGCGGAAGCAATGTATTAAGGATAGCAGAATACTAAGGAGAAGCAGTGAATACGAAGATTGGATCTGGACAGATATACGAAATAGGCAGTAACAATTGACCTGCCGAGTTATTTTATACGTCTAATTCTAAGATCATCTGAGGATAGCCACACACTCCTCTGATATCAAGCAATCCGAGCCAGGAAGTTCAGCAGTTCTATGATAATGGAGAAGGAATATAATCCGGCATGATACATAGAGAATTCCTGGCGGACAGCGCAGGAATAAGACGGAAGAGAGCTACAGGCATAAGGGCACCGTTCAGGATCGGATAGCCAGTACCCTTAGAAACAGAAAGAGTAGTTTATGTCGCACCAAGACCGATAAATTTCGGCCCCAGAGAGGGGGTCATGATTGGAGAGTGAGAGAGCCAACAAGCAGGAAGCAGGAGGAGTTTTAAGACGCTAACAGGAGCTTAAGAAGAATATTTTAATTTTGTTTGGTCAAAAACCTACCGTAATTATTATATTGAGCAGCCAAAGAGAGTGCTAGGGGCATGGGGTTTGCTCCTCTATACCAAGCGACTCCCAAGAAGGCAAAACGCCTCCGGCATTCTCGTGAAATATCACGGGGAGAGGAGCTGCCGCGCTTGCCGTTCCACCAGAGGTGCTTCAGCTCGAACCGCATCCACGGCGGCAGTGCGGAGTTCAGCACGTGACATGCACGGGGACATAATTACTGTACGCACCGTACACTCCTGTAAAGGTCGCCTAAACACAAGAAAATTGGCGGTTGCACACAGCACGCGTACAGTGCAACTCTCCCCGACCAAGAGACAGCTGGGGACCAGAGAAAACCTAGTCGAATCAGGCAGATCAGAACTGAAGTTGTGTAAGTATCCCTTCCACAGTAAATGTAAACCGTTAGACTGGACGTTGCTACGGTGGATACGTGTTGTCTCGCCGCGTCACCCCCGCATCCTCAACCTCGCTAACCCGCTACCCACGCGTGTACGTGCGCAATGCTCCTGCCCAGCCGCAGACCTTAAGGGTCCACGCGCCTCTCTGGACGACATTTCTCTGCACCCAGGCTATCGAGCTGCAGCGCGTTGTACACTTGACGGGGGTTCTTTATTTGGTAATCGATGGTCCGTTTACTGTGGAGGTGGCCGACGAGACCCTAAACACAAGAATGAGCTCAAGATAAACGTCCAGGTATGATAAGTACATTGCTGTCAAAGCCAATGGTAACGTACCGAGTAACAGTCATAATCGTATCATAACTCGGATACAAAGAGATACACATACGAGTAGTTATACACACGCCCGTATGACTGGAACAGTGATCTTGGCTGATTCCTCACAGAGACGGACTGGTCGCATATTTCAGCGGAAGCGCACACGGCGTTCTACTTTACCATAAGAAAATTGCTGCGCAATAGCATGGTTCAAGCGATTCGATTCCATAACTTGATGAAGATAAGGGGATGGTGAGATCTTGGTCATAGAGTCAGACGGATTAACTGCAGTATTAATGCAGCAAATATTCGACATCTCACCTTTCCGATATGCTTCTCGGAGACCAAACAGGTCAATCAAGAGACGTCTTTCAGTCGTAGAGTTGAGACTGATCACATTATCCCACGCAGTCTTCGAATCAGTATACAATAGAAAAGGCACATCTAGACTGAGGATTTCCTCGACGAGATAATTGAAGGCAAAACCGCTGTCAAACCCGTTGCAAAGAGCGAAAATTTCAGCGGCCATAGTGGATCGAGTAACACGCCTTGATTTATTACTCTTCCAATTAATAAACGCACACTTGCCGGACCCATCAACTAAGAAAACCATAAAGCCGAGCTGGCTGGACAAATCACGATTATTGGCCCAGGATGCGTCAGCGTAGACACGCATCTCGAGCGTTTTCAGGTCGAGGGCGGGGAAAATCAGTTCCCGTGGAGTCTTCAGCGACGTAATGGCGGAAGCCAAGAGATCATGATCTTTTGCTTCAACCAAAGAGGCGCGAACTTGAGAGGCTTGATTGATAGCACAAGCTTTATCCGGTCGGTTGGAGGCTGTAGCGTAAGAATCCTTTCCACGCGCAGTGGAAAAACCCTGGGGCGTCCGGGGAAATTTAGTAGATAAGCAGTTGGTGTAGGCATGTTGGTCCACAACAACTTCGCGACCTTTCCGAGTAATCACAGTTCCGTTAAAACTCACTTGTTTGCTTTCAATGAGTGTTCTGCCTTTGTTGGAGAATGCAACGGACTCACGCTCTTCATCTTTCTTGAAAGACGTGGTGCCAATGATCAAGGTGTCATCAACTTGGATAACAGACATTCCTGTCAGGTTACCATGCTTATCATGTCGAATGAAACAGCCGGATCAGTCTCTGTGTGGTGCATGTGCAAACTATTGCGATGATAGCTCGAAAAAGTGCTATACCACATTGTTCTGGATTCTTGTAAACCATAAAGCGGTCGACATAAACGCCATAACTCGTCAGGACGAGCACGTGCTTCTTTGGGAGTTGTGACATGTACTTCCCGCAGAAGAGGATGTTTTGTCCAAACATAAGCTTGAGACACATCTCGGGTTGCCAGCGGCATATCGAGACTGGCAGCTATAGTCAGCAATAGACGAGAGCTCGCTTTGGCCATTGTGGGGCGCAAGTAAACAAGCTTTGATAATCCCAGTCAAGTTTCCGCATGGCATGCACAATAAGACGAACCTTAGCATACTGCTCCGGAGTATTGGCGTTCTTATAATTCAGCACGTAGCGCGACCATAGGATATTCATGCCAGATCTGCAATCCACTGGAATTAAAACGCATTGGAAGACAAGCTGCTTGTCCAAGCCTTCGTTTTCTGCATCGATGGCGGTAGAGAAATCAGCCTGAGCACGGCGAGGATCTTGGTCTTGAGAAGCTCGGTACCATGACTTCGTTCTCCCAATCGCGAAGCTCAGCGGAGCTGCCAGGCCATGGGCGAGAAACCAATACAGCCATATCTTGATCCGCGTCGGGGTCTGTGACAGGCGAAATCGTGTGAGAAAGGCGCTCAGTCTCAGATGCGATACCGGAAGCAGGAGATTCTGAAACAGGGCGCGCGCCTGCGACAGCAGAGAAAACATCACCAGCACAGGAGCAGTCCGAGTAACCTTCAACGTAATTGAAATCATCGTAACGAACAGCGCTGTCGTCCACATCCCACCCGGAAGGCAAAAATTCCTCTGAATCTTAAATGGGATTAGGAGGAGCAGCAGGTTCATACACAGCGGGGACTGGAGCTTGCTCGACGCTTGAAGGCCCCGGAGCGGAAATAACTGAGGCAGATGGGAAGATATTGTCGATTAAGACACCAGCCGCGTACGGGCGCACATATTCTCGACCGTGGAGCTGCTCTGAGCGGTTTTAGCCAACTTGACATAAAAGACATGCGGAACTGAAGATAAAAGAGGATAAGGGCCCTCCCATTTCTTCGACTTCTTATACCAGACGAGCACGGGATATCCAGGAAAAAGAGAATTAGGAGCGCTAGGAGCTAGGCACTTTTCTGTGGCGGAAAGACGAATGTCATCTATGGCCTTGTTGAACTCCGCCATGGCTGTCTGCCTCATGCGAGCGCGAGCAGTGTTTGAAGGAAGTTCCTCCGCACCCGTGCGCACAGGCAGCCTCGGGAACGCACCGAATACTAGCAGAGTCGGAACGAGCCCGTTGAGACCACTTGAGTAGTTGTGAGACTTCACGGAAACCTCAAGAAGCAGCTCATCCGAAACGGCAGGGTTTTCAGACTTGAGTTTCAAAATCGAGCGACGGAGGGGGTGGTGAATCTGTTCCCCAAGACCCATTGACGATGCTCTCTCGACACCGACGGCATGCAGTAAGAAACCGGCTTCGCCGGCCTCCGCTTGAACTCCTGCTGCAACAAAGTTGCTGCCTTCATCAGTTCTGATGGCCTTAGGATGGCCAAGGTAGCGCAGAGACCAGGCTCGTAGGATTCCATCCCATATAGCTGCGGCGTTCAGCTTAGTCAAAAAGATGCACGACAGAAAGCGAGTATCGCGGTCGATGATACTGAGAACCGCGCGCTGTTTGAGTGAGAAAACATCTACGATGATCTCTTCGTTGAACTTGCCATCATCATGCGGCAGATCCACTTGCACTCTTCGTGGAGGAGCCCCATATATCGCACAAGTCTTACACGCATCAATGATTCGTTGCAATAGCTTGCGTACGTCTGGCGGACATATATCAGGTTGAACGCGCTTCAAGAAGTCCTCCATGCGTCGCCAACGAGGGTGCACGGATCGAGAGTGGATCTGGCGGAGCTCATGACCCGTAAAAAGCGTTTTCGTCTTTTTGTCCGGTTCGGGTGCAGGCCGAGACGAAACACGATCGGAGGTAGGATGTACTTTTACTTCATTCAGGAAGACAGAGCTTCCGGAAGGAGCAGATTATTAGGGCGATGAGGACGGATATGGGAGAGGCCAATACAAAAACAGATGTCCAATCCACTGATGCAAGGGTAAAAGAAGGCCAGACGAAGTTGTGATGGTATTCGAAAGCTAACAAAGTTTCCAGCCCATGGCGGACATCAAAGGCTTACCAACCAGAATCGGAGCGTCTCCTTCCAGCACTTTGAATGAAACTTCTTCGAAAGATCCACCAGGGTGCAAAGGAAAACGACCAATGGCTTGACCAACGACCAATGATCCCCCACGGGCGTTGTGTATCTTCGCTGTCTGCCGGCGGAAGGGCATAGCGAAACCTATATGCGTCTCAAAAGCACGGAGCTGTGCTTAAACAACCACATCTGTGTTGGCACCGTTGTCAACCATGAGACCACGCCAAACTTTGGAACCATATTGACGATCGGGAAGACGGTCCTTGGGCAAGGGACGAGCGACGCGTCGATGTCCAACTTTCAACGCCGCTAGGAGACGTTGCAGATCGGACTCGGCGGGATTATTTCTCCAGAGCTCCGCAACCTCTTCCTTCAAGAGACCGTGATAGATACGTCGGGCACGAAGGGATCGAGGATCCGTTGACGGTAACAAACCAGATACCCCGGAACGTTTGCCATCAGAACTCGTCCAAGAAATGCGGCCATCGTCACGTTGATGCAGGTCTTGCGTGCGCACGTCAACCGTAAACTTAGAGACGGGAACATGAACGACTTCGCCCGCTGAGTTTAGAACAGCTGCTGTCTCGACGGGCGTAAACGAAAAACCTTCTCGCTATCTGGATTGGAGTCGACGGAGCCAGCAAATTCATGGAGAGACTGCGCGAGCTTGAGGTCGTCAGCGTGATCGGTGAAGTTGCAGTCCGAAGTAAGAAACTGCACATCAGACGGGATATCTTCGTCTGAGGCTGAGAACGCATCCTGCTGATCAGGAGACAGTGGGGTAGGGGACAGAGAACTCGTATCTGGGGCAGAATCGGAGGTTGTGTTGATGGATGCAACGATCTCAAGTCCCAACTGGTGCACGGCATCGGCAAAGCTCTGCTTGGTCTTGGTTTGCAGCTGGCCGCCCTTGGAGTTCCGTTCACGATTGATTCGCGTCTGCAGTTTTCGAAGCTTGTCATATCGATAAGAATCTTTGTTGGGATGCGTGCAGGATCGGTAGAGGTGATGCTCGCTGCCGCATTCATAGCATCGACTAGTCTCTTTCGTTCCGGACGGCTGGTTGCTACCATGACGAACATTCCGTTCATATTGATAGGCACTCGGTTGGGAGCGACCATCAGCCGAAAACACGCTTTCTGAGGGCAAGTCGACACCGGAAGATTATCGAGGGAAGAACTAGACCTGCTCCAAAGGTTTGTACTGCCGCTTTTCGGCATACTGTCGATTCAAAGACTGCAAGTGAGTTACCAAGTCATCCTCACTATACTTGAAAGAGTAGGCATCAAAAGTTTTCTCGAAGGTCACAATGCTGCCTATCATTCGTCTTAGACAAGCACGAAACCCAGATGCGTCGCCATTCAAGATAAACCGCAGGTTACGCGCAACCTTGATCTGACAGTCAAAGTCAACCGGGAGCTCTTTCGACAGCAGCGGTCGCGGGCGGGTTAAGGAGCTGTAGTAGTCCACGATCTTGGCATGCGTGCCCGGAGGGTAGAACTGCCTGCGCAGAGCCTCGATAATGTGCTCGATTGTGCAATGAATGCCGTAGCGAGTAGTACCAAACTGTTTGACGAGACGAGCCTTGATGACCCTCTTGAAAGTCAAAGCCGAGTCGTCCATAAAAAAATCCATACCAGCGCAGAAGCCATCTGTCTTTGATGCTGTGAGATTCGCACAGATCAAGCAAAATATCGCAAAACTCCAGAACGTCAAGCTGTCTCTTGGCGGAGACTGTTGAAAACACAGCTTGTGGTCCATGGTAACGACGAGACTCCGTACGAGATTTGCGTTTCACTTATTGCAGAGCTTCAGTTCGATTATCCTGGTTCGCCTTTTTGCCCCGACGCAAAACATGATCGGGATCTTGATCAGAGCTTGCTGAGAGATCTGTATGACTGTCAGAGCGAAGCACTGGAGACCCACGGTTGGTCGTCGGCATTGAGAATGGAGGCGAATCATCCGAACTTGACGGGTCGGAACCGCCCGGCGGACCTTTTCGTGTTGCACCTCTGCGACGAGAGCGGTTCCGTGAAAAACGCGAGATGCGCACTGGATAAGGAGACTGCGTCGGCCGGCGTCCATGTCGCGTGAGCAAGACTTTGGACGGAGCTTCGTCGACAAGAGTAGAATCAGAATATCTAGTATGTTCGACGCCTTTCGGTCCTCGGGGAAGCGTAGGGGCCTCTGGTGGTGGAACTTGCGAAGAAGACGGAGTACCGGGCACGGGCATGTTCTTAAACAAAGTGTCTGAGACAATAGCAGCGCCAGCGATCTCACAGGGAATGTTATGGTTATTCTTCCACACGACAAAATGAGGAATGTCCATGACGTTGGAAGAATCTTGACCCCGAATAAGCACGTCGTAGGGCTGAGTGAGGCAACCACGTACTTGCCTGTAACTCCTGCAGAGGTAGATAAAGCCATTGGGAACGTCCTTCTGGCTCCAAGTAAAGAATAGCTGCGCCAGAGCCTCAGGAATGGTGATCTTACCTTCATGTGAGTCCTCAATCACCTTCTTCATCACAGACAGAAGTGTATTAGCTGATGGAGGAGCGCGCTTTGTGGAAGGCACTTCTTGGCAGGCATGCTCGTGCGCACTTGCGCGCTCGGCGGCAGCAATATCTGCTGCAAACTCGATGTCCGACAAACTTTGAGGGTCCTGCAAGCTCGCACGTGTGCCTTCAAGCAGTCTCTGGGCATCTTCGCAGGAGCCGTCAGCCATGTGTACACCAGCCGGACTCGTCGACGCGGACTCCTTTATCCACTTCAGAGTCTGAGAGTCATTGCCCCTAGTCTTTGATTCAAGCGCTGAAATGCGTTTGGCCTCCTGCATCTCGGCCTGATGCGCGGCTTGCAGTTCCTCAAAAAGTTCAGCTTCATGCAGCGATTTTCTCTCGACCTTGGCGATCTCCAATTCGGTAGTGGTGGGTGGGAGAGGAAAGTCTGCCGCAAAAGAAGGGTTAGAGCGAGAGAGGTCTGGAGGCTTCTCGGATGTGCGGCTAGGCCCAGATGGGTCAGAAGCTCCAGAACTAGAAGGCACGATGTCTTGGGGAACCGAGGAAGCAAGCGCCTGGGATCCAGAAAAAGCTGGCGGCAAAAATTCAGGAGGATAAGGACTCACGCCGGGGGGAGACTGGGAAAGCCCGTGCGTGAGACTCACAGGACGGCCTTGCGGTTGTGCAGTTTCCGGTAGATTGGTCGCGTCCAGGTAGGCTTGACGACGGAAGGCGGCAACAACTGGCGGATTTGTTGGTACAGCAAGTTTACGATGCGGAGTTTCTGCAGCTTCTACGTCGTGAACGGGCAGAGGCGCCGGTTGTGGGAGGGAAGGAGCTGCTGATTCTGCAGAAGTTTGATTGTTTGAGGCGGCTCTGATGGAGGCGCGCATGCGGCGGCCGACGTTAGTGCTCTCGCGATACATCTAATACGATACGGCGTTGATCTTAGATTGAGACAGATCGTGTCCGTAGAGGTTTTGGCGATGAAGGCTTGTCAGGGCTTTGGCCCTCCACGTCCCGAACTTTACCTTCTGTGTGGAGCCGTCACCACCAAGGTCAAAGATGATGAGGTATAAAGCGTAAGGCAGGCGCTCATCAAAGTCCTCTATGTCGCGCATGGATTCACCATAGATGCGACATATCAAAGTGATAATGTAAACTTTCAGGTCCAACCATGCGACCTCGCTCCACGCTCCTTGATGGATGAGCACACTATTAAACAGACGAAGCTTCATTTCGGCGAGATCGCCATCCTCCCGGAAGCTGCCAAGGACGCCCTTGAGACCGCGACGGAATATCGTTTCCAGCGGACTGGCGTCTTGGTCCCGAGCTGGTGCGTAGACGATGCGACCACCTTGTGCGGATGTGCCGGACAAAGTCTCGCTGAAAGTAGAGGGCACTGTCGTGGCGGTATTACTGCGAGAAACCATGATAGAAAAAAATGCAGCAAAATAAGACGAAACGAAATAAGAAACAGTCGTGCGAAGCGGTCACAGAATGAAGGGAAAGAGGGGAAGAAAGAAAATACAATTCGTTTTCTGCGCGCAACCTACCCACCGACACACCCCGTTGCGAAGGCCGCCCCCGGTTGAAACCCAAGTCCGAAGCCGTACACCCGCCGCAGGGATGGCTAAAGTGTGGGATC
Source organism: Devaleraea mollis (assembly GCA_032361265.1). Classification (NCBI taxonomy): domain Eukaryota; phylum Rhodophyta; class Florideophyceae; order Palmariales; family Palmariaceae; genus Devaleraea; species Devaleraea mollis. Next base: position 1,362 of record JAULCF010683690.1, on the reverse strand, counting down.
AGCACCGTCAGGGGCAATGGCAGCACTTACTCCCCGAAATAGCCCAGCAGTCGCTCGGAGGCAGTCCGGAAATTTCCGAAGGTTGTTTCTGGAGTGTCTTGATAACTATGACAGGGTTGAAATGGCCAGCTCTTGCTTTCCCAGAGAATTTAATCTCCACTCGCTTGGTTCAAGCGTCCTTGCGAGATGAAGGCACGCGCGTGCAGTCAACGCAACAGAAGCTACTTCGAGCGAGGGACGGGAGCGAAAGGGACAGCAAGCACTATTCGCCAGCAACTTTGGCCAGATAATGAAAAACTCAAAAAAACTGAATGACAAATTATAAAATTATGATGAACCAGGATATTTCCAAGGCAGTGCAAATTTTTGACGATTTGATCACCAGCGGGCTGACAGAGGGGCCTCCAGGAGAATAAGCGAAATGCTACACTAAACTCTCCGTACAAAATACACTGAACACCGCAAATATTTAAAGCCCCGTTCAGTGTAGACACGTGGCTACACTGAACAGGGCTTTTAATAATCACGGCTGAGTCGCTCTGATCGCCTTCTTACAGTTCAGGCGCTTGATGTCAAATGTCAAAACTGCCATCATAGACCGTGACGGTCAAGTCGTAACCACGTTTTGTATCCAATTGGGGCGTGAGCTGTTTTAGACTGAACCTTTTGCCCCAGAATTTCCTTCCCCAAAATGTTCCTTCAGCTTTCCAGCCGCCAATGGACCCATCTCTTTCAGATAACTTCTCGTTTTTTAACTTTAACGCCGCAGCCACCAAAGAAAAAATTCTCAACGCATATGTACACCGCGCTTGACGCACCTAAAACGCTAATGGGAGTTTGAGGTGTGTTAAGCGCGGAGTGCAGATTCGAAAAATGGGGGAATGCGTTTAGAAAGTCGTGGATTTGCGCGATTTGATGCATCAGAGCGCGCAAGAGTCATGACTTTCTACATGAAATCCTCCGCGCATTCCCGGCCCCACATCTATAATTCCACTTACTGTCCGTACGGGTACAAAGCTGACAAATTGCCTTGGCGTTTCACTGCATCATTTTTCTTTTGACAAAGCCATCATCAAAAGGACCGCACCCTCTAATTGGAAGTGTTAACACTTTCCCTCTCTCCTGCATCATCGTCTTAAAAACGAGCATGACCAGGATTCATTGTCCTTCCTAATTCGTTACGCCCTTCCCTGCCTGCCTGCCTGCCATCCCTGGCAGTCTGCTCTATCAAAACCATCGCAGCCGCCTGCAAGTCTCTCTTTTATGTTTTGTTGATCTCGATTCCCTTTCTTCGCAGTAAGACAATTGAATTTCTTCCATCTTCTTCCCCCCAGCCCGCCTGGTGCTCTTATATTTAGACCA
>JAULCF010683579.1:0-10114 GCA_032361265.1 Devaleraea mollis | reverse complement strand
TCCAGTCCAGTACCTGATTAAATGGAAAAACTGCCCTTCTCATGATAATACCTGGCAATTGGAAGGCGACTTAAAAAACGCTTCAACATGACTCCAAAACTACAAAAGCTTGAATCCCCAAGTCCTGGCTACGCGCCGACGCGCCTCGAGGCTGGAATCACCATTCCTTACAGTCACCTTACAGTCATCTTACAGTCACCTTGCAGTCTTACCGACTTTAACTTACAATATGAGAACCACCTAACAGTATGACTCGAGTTTACTTACAGACTCAGCTTGTCTCGTGAACCATTTATAGTCCCCTTTCAAAGTAACATTGTTCCCTTCTTATGAAAACGACCACAGAAAGCAACTATTCCCTCACACAATGCCAAACGTCTGCCAAAACGTCTAGAGGGCTCAGTTCCCCGCTAATACGACCCTAGTATACTATAGTAATTAGTCTCCCTATTCGGCACCCTTTAAGGTGGTCGACATCACTATATAAAGAGTACTGAGCCGAGCGAGTCTTAGAACTTCGCTTCTTCCCAGGCAACCGTCTTCCTAAAGCCTCACTTCCGACCTAATGACGAGCAAAATCTTTCTGTTAACCAACACACAATCTTTCTGTTAGCCATTACAATTATGTTAATACCTTTACACTTGCAGCCAGCGACTTCGGGTCAGAGCCGATGAAGCGCACCGGGCGCGCCGGCGAGAAAAGGGGGTAAGACGGGCCGGGAGCGAAGACTTAGTCGGTGCCAGATCGGGTAGACAGCACTTGCAATTTAGCGTTCGCGCCCGCTCCCAGGCGGGTTTGATTTTCAAACCTGTGAGTTACAGTATGATAACCATTTGTAACCGCTTAGCACACTACCAATTGTGGTCTGCTTGTGTGAGAACGTTATCACATTACCAGTACATGTCAGCTAATGTGCTAACCTTGGCAACATGGGCAAAACAGCGATCTCGATTACTGTCTCTGCTCGAAGAGGAGAGACAATAGTTATTCGGGGCATGGGCGATCGGAGGCTGGATCGGTGTAGTATAGAGGCGATGGCCAAATCGCGCAGTGGCGGTGCAAACGGAAGCGAGCACGCGAGCGTAAGGTCAACGAGTGAGAAGGTACAAGCGACCAGCAAGAAAGTGCGAGGAAAGGGTCTGTTGTAGCAGTTTTCGAAAGCGTTTAATTTTTAGGAGGTGGGGTAATTCAGTAGAGTGGAATTGGGGTGAATGGGGGAGGGGTGGGCGGGGGGAGTAATTTTTGGTGACTTTTGAGGTGCTATCTCGGTTGCAGAGATAAGCCGATATATTTTTGGAGGGGAGGGATAGTTAGGGGTGTAAGCGTCTTGTTTCCGGTTTCGGAGATTTGGCGGGAACTTCACCTCACTTGTATGCTACCACTCTCTGATGAATGATGAAATAAACTTTTGCTAAAGACCAAGCCTGTTACCGAAAATAGTGCTGTAGATGGCGATACCGGTTTTGGCCGAGGGTTTGAGAGAAGCAGAGACAAATCTATAAGCCAGAAGCAGGGCGAAAATCTCTATTTTATACGGATTTTCCAAACCCCGATCTGGGGGCCCACTTAGGTCAACATATTTGGCCAATATTCGCCAAGAAGGCCTTCGATCGGCCCCAGTTTGCTCTAAAAGCTTTGTTTGTGCTTCTTACACATGCTGGGGTCGATCAGAAGCGCCTGCGACAGTATTGGGATAGGTTTGTACTTTCATCCATAGGCAAACTTATGGTAATTGTAAAGCAACCAGAAGCTCCTAGGGGCGGAGAACGGCCAAACAAAAACGTCCTACCACCTGATTCAACTCACTAGGTCCTAACCAACTGCTGAAGAAGCGAAGAAACGTTTGTGTCAAGCCATTTTAAAACACCTGGACCCCCCCTCCCCTACCCTATTGCGTATTTGGTGTCAACTATCCCATGTTTGAGAGCGGTATTTTTGCTATACCGAGTTGATTTGTTGACCTCTTCGAGAACAATATTCATGTACTACACTAGTAGTGTGTTGTACAACCGAGGTTTCATTTTATTATTACCTTAGCTCAAAGCGTTATTAAAATACGAAGCGCGGGTCACATATTAGGTGACCGGTATGGCTTTAAAATGCAATTTACATTTTAGATGAAGAAACGTAAGCAGCCTTTGGCCGATATAATTAACTTTACTCGCTCTGAGGCGAGCTACAACGGTTTTAGACAGTACAAATGGCTGCGGTTACGTGAGTTTTTATTCGATTGCCATACGATCAAGACTCCTTTGTACCGAAGCATGCCTAGCTTGATCGAGGGTTATTTTCTTTCAATAAAATTATAAAGCGCACCGCTGGGCATCATCTTTAGTTCTGTAAGAGCTATAGAAAAGCTAGAAGTGGCTCTTTGATGCGGCATCAACACTGTCTGCTCGCACAGCGATGTATGTAGCTCTCCTACAGCTAACAGTAGATTCTAGAGTACCGCCTGGTCAACTACAGTTAACTGTAGTTAAATAACCAGCCTTCGATTGCACGCAATGAAAATCCTTTCTCTCGTAACAGTAGACTATGTCAACTCTGCGGTAACCACTGGTAATGTTACGCCTCCCTGGGCCAATGAGAGGCCAGTACCGTTGAAATCTGCGGGATCTCAGATTCCTGGATTGAAAACGATGGCTTTCGTGTACCGAACCGTGGCCAAATGCAGTTGCACGTCTATAAAACACCGTTTTTAATGCATTCCGGTCTACGTTTTCGAACATGGCGTCGATCTCGGCGGGCGCCCTCTCTGATTTGCTAACCGCCGAGCGGTCCCCGGACGGTTACCGATAGTTCCAAATATGACTTCACCTACCAAGATCCACCAGTGATTGGCAGAGAGTCTCGTTGAACATATGATAGAGGCTCACGTAACAGTATTAATAGTATACTACAAAATAGTATACTATAATATCAATAGGTCTTAGCGGTCATAGCTCAACCCAAGTAAAAACATACGTGGATGGCACTCTAAGGATCCTATAAGGAGATTAGATGATATTGAATTGCAGGGAAAGCGGGTCGATAGGGACTGAGTTCCACAAGGTGTTTTGAACTGTTTTAAAACTTAAAAGTAACGCAATGTGCTTGATGATATGTGCTCAATATAAATGAAAGCCAGATAGTCGTTACGACGTAAACTTAATTCCAAGTGGGCTACCTTGCATTAGAGATGGCCTTGGTGGATGACCTGGGCTGGGACGAGGGGTGAGAGGTACTGGTAAGGTGATTGGAAGTGGTGACGCCAGGTGGGGAACAACCCGTGAAGTGGAAGGGGAATATTTGGCTTGGACCCAGCACTATTCTCACTTTTTCTTTCTGTATACATTTGGGAATTATGAGCAGGGAAAGCTGGGTTTTTGACAGCCTAGTGAGGGATCAGGGAGGAGAAAAGTGCGAAAACGGTGTATATACGGTTTGAGAAAGTATATACGCGAATACACTGTTGTTTGGCTAGGGCCGAGTCAGGCAATTTGGGTTTAAAGCGGCGCCGATTATCTGTGATAGGTATGCATCTGGATCCTCACCAAAATTGGGAGATGGCACAAGGCTCCCAATTATGTATGTGTGGCCGCACTTGTTCCATCTCCCAATTTTTGCGAGGATCTACCAAACTTGTTGGAATTATTTAGACACTCCCTAACCTTCCCTCTGAAGGGAGGGAGTGTCTAAATACACAATCTTAACCCCTGTCTCCACCCCGATTGCTCGCAGAGCTGTCAAAAATCAGAGGCGAAGAGAAGGGCCTCCCGCGTAAAGTGGAAGGGAAATGTTTGGCTTGGACCCTGGCGCTGTTCTCACTTTTTTTCCTATATATACATTTGGGAAGTATGATTAGCAGGCCTGATAAGATCAGGCCTTTTGGGAAAAAAGGCCTAAAATACCTAGAATAAGGTTTGAGGGAGGCCTTAAATAAGATAAGGGTGCTTACACTGTCATCTATTCACGTATAAGTGACATGTTGATGTCATTTAGATGTCACTATGACCAAGAATGGATTCTTTTCTACTAGATCTCTGTCATCCTTGACCGACTTTTCACTAAAAGGATATTTTTCTGGCTAAGCAGTTTGAAGAAGTCCGAGCCCTTTAATTTAGCTCAAGGTTTTATCTTTCAGCAGATATATTTCTCTAGTAAGTTCAAGTTCTTATTTTTAACGAATCAAGTAGGGGCAGTAAATATTCTCAAAATCGTATTCGCAAAGCACGCGTGTAACTCTTGGAAGCGCGCCTCCCTTTTTCCTCTATAGAAAAAGGTAATACGTGCTCATCAGACTTCATCAGGATGACAAATGGAGGCGATGCGACAATGCTAGAACACTGTGACAAAAAGAACTTAAATATACCCAAATGGCCTATTTCTGATTTTGAAATACGCCTTGAATAGCTTATTCTAGGTAAATTAGGGAAAAGCCTTATCGTATGAGGCTTAATGATTAGGGAAAGCTTGGTTTTTGACAGCCCAGCGAGGCATCGGGGTGGAGAAATGTGCGAAAACGTTGTAAGTAAAGTTTTATGAATGCATATACGCGAATACGCTGCTGTTTAGCTAAAGCCGAGCCAGGCGACTAATTTCGAAAGCGGCGCCGTTCGTATGTGTTCAGGTTTTTCGCTAGAAGAAGGGAGAAAAGAGAAGGGTCCGCTCCGCATTGGAGACGTGACGAACTGGATGGGAGGATGTTTATGCGCAGGGAATTTCGCCTGTGTGGCCGCTTTTCTTCCGCCTCCCACTTTTGGTAAGGATCCGCCATAGTTCTAATCCCTCCCTTCTACAATTTCGGCCCTCACATTAATCCGAAGGGTAGGGAGTGCCGAAGTTGTACGGAAGGAGGGTTGGATTATTTGGCTGGTCTCCACAAGGAGAGTGAGACCGTGGTCCAGGCCTGACCCGGGCACTTGTTTAACAAGAACTTTCTTTTTGCATTCGCGAAGAATCATATCAGTGTTTTTGTCAGCGCTTTGACTGTTTGAGGTCAAAAAATGCGAGAAAGACGTGTGTATACAGTTTTGCGATTGTTTATACGCGAGGCCATGCGAGATCAATCTAAAGTTCTTATACTAGTCTGGCCAGAGGCAAAGCTTAATTAAGGGATGACACTTTTTAATGATGAAGATTAAGCGTCATTCAATTGACAATCTCAGTCAATATTTTCCATTTCGACAGCACGCTCCATTGCCTAACAAGTTAATGCTGGAACGTTCTACTAGAAACCTGAGGCAAGGGATTAAAGCTTTAATCCCTTGCCCTAGGTAATTACCTTAAGGGATGAAACACTTTTCAAGATTTAACTAGTTAGTATGGAACGAACAGGTCCAGCTCCCTTGGAAGGTTCTGTCAAAATGGGAAATTAATTCCCAGCGACGGAAATGCGACTCTGCCTCAAATTTCTATCTCGAAGTGGACGTAAGATAGTACCCCGAGGCTTCAATCGATAGAATTCCGAGAGACTTACTAAGTCTCTCGGAATTCCATCGATTGAAACTCCCGGGTACTATCCTACGCGCACTAAGAGAGTACCAACCTATCGACTAAGTACTAGCTAGTCGACAGGGTGGTACTTCCCTCTCTTTCAGACAGGAAATAAAATGATCCCTCGCTTGTAGATAAAGTACATTTATCGTCGTTAGCTTTATAGGAGAGGAGAAGAGCGAGCACTCGCCAGGGTACGGACGGGGATTAAATCGAATTGGGCAATCCTGGTATTTGAACTGGGAGTGGTAGTTGTGTGCTGCGAAGCGATGGCGATGTGTAACAGCTTGTGTTTAAGTCATGAGTTACGATGAGGAACGAGCAGGTAAACAAAAACGATGGGTCAAAAACTGATCCTAAATTTTCTTTTAACTTTAAAGTTGCGCAGGAGGGGCTCAGCGGAAGGGGAAGAGGTGGAAAGTGTCATCTAAGGTCAATCCAGAATGGATGGTATTTTTCCGAGATTTTTGGGTTTTTGCTTAGACAGAACATTGCTAAACCCAAGTTGAGGGCTAGATGGGAACGGGAGCAGGAATAATGATGTTTTAGGTGATAAACTAGGGTCGGCTTTACTTGGCTTTAGCAATGTTCATATTAATATTGATACTAATATAAAATTATTACTATTTTATTTTATTACAATATTGTTATAATAAAAAAATGTTATTATTTTATTTTAGCAATATTATAATAAAATAATGTACTTATAATGAATTTAGGTAAATTTGGCCCATCTTCACCGGTCGCGGCGGGGGTGCAGGAGTGCGGATGGGCCCTCTCCGCCCGGTTTTCTCGAAGTACCACCACTAAATTCGTGCTTCAAAGGCCGGAGGGGTGGTGGCGTGCTCGTTCTGACACCACCGATTGCCAAGCTGGTGGAGGTGGCCCGATATTTGGTAAATTTTGGGCTCAGTTGCGAGACACGTCTGGGTCGCTCACATTTTACGTAGGCAAGCTAGCGCCGCTAACCTTTTTCGTTCTTGACTTGTGTGAGCAGGGGCGACTGCTAAACCGCGGCTTCAAGCACGGGCGAGTCGTTTAGACGGCGCGGTGCGTCGGTGGAAGGTGCCGATAATGTATTGAAAATGGGGGCGAACTTTTGCTTGGGCTCCGCGCACAGGAAAGACGACCCGCTGTCTCTAAAACGCTAGTTGATTCGTGTTCCCCGTGATTTTTAGCTTTAAGAACAAGTTTGGCTTCGTAGCCAGCGCGATCGGTTGGAGGATTTTCCAATCGATTGGCACCAGCCGTCTTCATCGCTCAAGCGGGGATTTGTGGGTGGCGATGAAGAGTTGAAAACGCAGACTGCAGGGCAGCTAGAGATTCGCGCCATGTCTCGATGAAGAGCAATTGCCTAGGCGCAACTTTTCCGGAGGGTCCGTGCCGATTTAGGAAGATTAAGATGTGGCGCGGGAGTGTTGGAGGGAGCATGGGATGGCCCTTTAGGAGCCATATTTCATGGTGTTTTTACATTTTTGACTGAAGACCGGCCTTCAAGTCTGATTCCGGGCCCTTTATTGGACGCGGAGGCCTTCTAGACGGCCTACACGGCTGTTGTTTTGTAGTGGCGGGCTGATCATATATATATATATATCGATATATATATATTGTATGGGTGGTTTAGCTTAGCGGGCGATATGGGGAAGGGTGCAAGGTGAAACAGGATTTAGCGGGCGGCCACTGTACGCATGTTCCACTATAAACTATAAAAACAGAAAGTGGTATCATTCTTTCTGAAAATGTGTGAAATTGAGGCATGCGGGCGGGTATGTGTGCGTGCAACTCTGCCGGGCGGCGGCAGTTACAGTTTTCTGCTTGTGGGAGGGCGGCACTTTTGTACTTGAGGCAGACCTCGTGACCTTTTTTTAGTGAAAAGGGGGGTGACGCGGATTCAAAAAATAGGCGCTGCGGCTGTAGTGCTCCGTTTACCTCGCGGGAGATACCACTGAAAAGATGCGTTCCGCAGATTTCTAGCGGTGTTTAGGACAAGGCCCGCCAAGCAATATTTGGTGCGGCCGCAACAGAAGTGTGGTGCAAAAGACAAAAAGGATAAACAAAACTTATCGTTTACAATAACGAGCTACTTCCTGTCGATGGTGACCGGTAAGGCCGCCGGCCAGACGATGTGTTGGTCGTCAAACAGCCTCTCAAACTCGGATCTGTTCTCTTTCTTAACGAGAAAAGAGGCTCCTTCGTCCTTAATCACGGTGCGCGTGAAGATAAAGACGAGCATCTTGAGGTGCTTTTCCAGACGGAAGTAGCGATGTTCCCTTGACCAGCGGCCGCCCCCGGTGAGCCTGCGGATGACGCCCTCCAAGCCTGGGTCTGCTGCCTTGGTGTCAGCAAAGGCCGCAGACTCGTACGCTCTCTGCCATAGTGCTTCTTACTGGAGGGAGCGGCGGTGTGTGGCAAACCCGCGCACGAAAATAAGCAAGCGCCACGGGCGTCGCACCGGGTTGCGTATGAACTGCTCCGCGCGCCTCTGCGCCTCGGCGAAGCCGGTGTGCTCGGTGGTGCGGTTTTGAGGATACTCCGAGACGCCGATGTATATGTTCGGGTTGACGTAGGGGTTGCTCTTGTGCCGGATGCGCGCCTTTGTGGAGCTAACTAAACTACTACAACATCTAGTTTAAAATGCCTGGGCACTATCAACCACCTTGTTCGCCAACTAGAGCTTACTTTTAGAAACATCTGATGCGTACGCGGGCAGGCTCACGATGGACTCGAGTGCGCCAAGCGTGGCGGGGGTGGCGAGGCGCTCGCGTGCGCCGCCTCCCCAGAATTAACGTTGAGCCGCACGCCCCTCTAACCATGGTTAGTGTGCACACTCAGTGTTTTTGTAATATCGCAACATCTTTGACGAAATTAACGTGTTTCACTGACGATAATATCGTACTTGGCACGAATTGCGCATCCGTGTAATTCCGGCGGGTTTTTCGTATTCCAGTGTGCGTTAAAACCGTCGTTGGTCTGCGTTTTATGTCACGGGGTTAGTTTCGAAAACGTACAGTCATCATTAGTGACATTCAACGAGAGGAATGAGACGGTTTCTGTCGGGTACGGGCGTGTGATAATTTTATATTTTATAAAATTTACGTTATTTTCGCAGACAGTTTGCGGTAATACCATCTCGTGACCAAAGTTTGTCGCTCTAGTGACAGTGGCATGATTGTGGAGATGTGGGTGTTTGAATACTGATATATCTAAATGATGGATTAGGTCTGACATATACGCTGTCGGCCGACTTATAAGGCTAAGCTTAGTAGATATAGACACATTGTGTTTTTCTCGACTTTTCTCGCGCCGGATGATCAGTTTTGAGCAATGTGCGCGCAATTCCGACCGACGTTTTGATGGTTCGGCGCACACTTTCACAGTGCGCTTGCTGATACCGATTGAAGGCTAACCTGAAGTGCTCGACCATTTACAACTGCCCTCATTTTATCTAAGACCACTCGCTATCAGTCGCTTTTACCCTGACAGGGGCTCTGAGCTACATTTCTCAAATATTTTGCACTTGAGGTTTCAGGAGGATGTTAATCGGCCCAGAATGGCACGCCATGCAGAGAACGAGCCGCGAAACCTTCTCCGCAGCGAAGGTTGTTTGATTGCTTAAGAAGGAAATGATGTTTGTGCTTGGCTTATGCGTTTGCATACGCGCAAACTAAACATACACGGCCTGCGCTTGACAGCTGTCTTGTGCGAAGCGCTGCTCGCAATAGTACTTGCCGTTCTTCCATTTCCTGCGATGGAGGTTCCGCAGTGACCTCGAAATCGACTCTGGCCACGCGCTTGGAATGCTAGATACAGAAATATATAATATATTACACGCCTTCTTACGCCTGCTTTGGACCCGAACCCTCAAACAAGGCCAGCATTTTCAGTTTTGACGCTGCTTGCCTAATTACACCATCGTTGGTGTCCACCAATGGTAAGCACCGGTGTCGCCTTCAAGAGTGGAATCATATCATATTTTTTGTGTTGGAGTTGCATCAAAATTCACACAAAGTAAATCCTCTATGGTGCAAGACAACGACCGATCACAATTTTGTACCTGTTTCTGTATGGTCCGGAATGATTTCCCGTTTGAGCGTCACGAAATGCGAACACGTTTACTCCAGTATGGACGGTTTGGAAAGCATATTTCGTGTGAGTCGGCGTCTCCGAGCAGAGCTCATTTCCTGGCTATGTATAGAGGAAAACAACTTGCGTGTTCTTGGGGTCTAAAGGGCTAGCGCAAATCGCACTCATTTCCCTTCTGGGAAAAAATCGCTGCGCCAATCCGCAAAATATAAAGCACGACGGGGATCCAGTATTCACACAGAAAAGCATAATGTTCGCAATTTTCAGACACCAATCTTATATATCTATGATATTGTCTGCTAATTACCCAGCAGAGACTGAACGTAGTGAAGGAACGGGGTTCCTTACGGGAGGAAAATTTGGAGAAAATGGCTGGGGGGGGGAACGTTTTGAGAAAATTACACTTGTTGAGGCCAACTCTCATAGAATAAAACAAATTTCACGCTTGCTCGTTTTTTCACGTGAGTGTTTATGTATATTTGTGTATGTTTGTGTGTGTGTCTGTTCGTGAGTCACAATTCGATTACGATGAAATTCCCGCTAACCAACGTGCCC